>DWEE01003908.1:0-10115 GCA_018245755.1 Parelbella macleannani
ATAGGGCGGGTGTTCGAGCAGTTCGAATCCCGCTTCTCGAATAGCAGCCATCGCAATTTCAGCTTTGTGAGCCGGTGAGTCTTGGTGAAACAGCACTCCAGCTCGAAATTTACCGCGCCTTTTTTTTAATGGCCTCACACGATCTTCTAATTTGGTCTACGTAGTAAAAGCCTGAAATAGTGGCTCCCTTTTCTAAATACTCCACCATAATTATTCTTTCAGCGTCCAAAAAAACAGA
The DNA here is from genome assembly GCA_018245755.1 of Parelbella macleannani. NCBI lineage: Eukaryota > Metazoa > Arthropoda > Insecta > Lepidoptera > Hesperiidae > Parelbella > Parelbella macleannani. Next base: position 239 of record DWEE01003908.1, read on the forward strand.
CGCCATAACCTTTCCCGCCAAGTTTGACACCTTGAACTTCTTCGGCGGCGACAAGGAGACTCGCTTCCAAGTCATTGACTGCTGTTTGGCTACAGAAACAAAATGGTGAATACAAGTTTCGTCCTTGGTCACAAAACGGGTCATAACATTTTCCTTATCTGATTAGAACTTTTCAAGATTCTTCCTTAAAATGTCAACTGGTTTTTTCTTTTGTTCGTCCGTTAACATTCTGGGTACCCAAGGCGCCAAGACCTTTTTGATATCAGCAATTCCTTCACAAAAATTTTCTGAATACTGCCATATGAAATCCCTGAGACCTCAGCTACGTGCCTGGTGTCTCTCTGATCTGACAATATAAGATCTTCGACTTTTTTTCATATGGAAAAACATATGAAACATAAACATATGAAATTTTCATAAACTTTAAAATTTTCATAAACATATGAAAAAATATATCTCGACTTTCGTCGTTTCAATTTATGTCGTGTATTTCGAAAACCTAACATGCCGTAATACGAGGACTGCCTGTACATAAGCAAGCAAAAAAATTTTTTTTTTATTTTTATGCGTACTAGAAATATCCGATTACCATTACTTTTTGATCACCCCTCGTATTTCATACAAAAAGTAGTCACATCTAGTGACGATGCCAAAACACCTATGCAACAACACATAAGAACAAACACAACGGAAAAGGTAACAATGTTCAAAGCGCATTGTAGCGGTAAAAGCGTTTCAAGTGCAAAATGTTTCGTTGGAGTCACTCGCACGAAGAGGAAGGTCAAAAAACAATGCAACAGAATACAAGAGATTAAGCATTCCAGGGCCTATATACGGAGGTGTAAAGGGTACTCTACAAATACCGCGCGTTTAAACACAGATTGCGAAGAACTAATTTGGTTATATAAGCATCATTAAAAATATGAAATATATTCAAATGTGAACTTTAGGTATTCACTTCAACTCCTTTCTTTTTTGTAAAGAACAGATAAGGAATGTTAATATACATTTTAGTGTAAGGATCGACAAATTTACATTGGAGTAGCATGATTTCGGAGAACAAAAGACAACACGAAAAATTTTCACAGAAACTGCGCATAACATTGTTTCAAGTCCCAAATAACTTACATAAAATTAAAATGTAACTGAGGCTTCATGTCGAGATAAGGGAAAAACAATCCAATTATTGCTGAGCAACATTATGTAGTAGTTGCAACCCATTAGCTGCGAGTGTGATGACGTCACATACTGACGTAACAGCAGAATCGCAGCTTTACAAAGCTTGTAATACATAATTAAGTGTATTACAAATACAACAGCGTTGTAAGCGAAGTACACTTTGATTTTGTGAAGGATATTTATAGTGAAATATTCCGTTATACCTTCATATACCTACGGCACAGTTAACAATATAAATTTTGAAACCCTGAATGTATAAAGATTTGTTAAGTTAATAAATCCACTCCATTATTCCTTAAACTTAGATATACTTTACTACACACTATGGGCCAAGGACACACTCTTCCACATGTATCACATACAACTGTAAACATTGAAATTTCCGTCCGGCTTGCACTGCCACTATCAGTAAATCCTCAGTTTGACACCGTTATGACTAATGTGTCCTAAATACGTAAAATACATATATCTAATATGACAGTTTAAACATGTACTCTTAATTTCCTAAACGACTTCCAGAAACGTATTCCGGAGCTTTCTGTGCCAATGAACTAAACAGTAAAGTGACTAGAATCAGATCCTACTTAGCATCGCTTTCGTGCAAATAAGAGCCCAGCGAACGTCGAACAATAACAACATCACTACACTTTTACAGTACAACAATTTAGTCAAAACAATTTTCGTTGATCTCATTTTAATAAAAGAAAATTGGTAATTAAGATTCTTATTTCTGTATCACGGAACCAGTGTGAATGAAATTCTAAACATAATTATACACCTCTCCATGTAACAGTGCAGCTCTAAAGGCTAGCTACTAGACAACAATACTTTATTCTTTAATATGTCCAGTTTGAATTGAATTCAGTTGCTCCAAGCTTAAAAAAAAAACAACTATCGTCCAAATTCCAACATGAGTTCCCTACATAGAACCTGAAGTGTTTTCATAATTGTCGGCGTTAGTAAGTCTATCGGTGTTCAATGAATCACACAGATCGCGAGTGTTGCAAGTACTGCGCACGAGCCGATGAGTCACCGGCATGCTCCGAACCGGCCAGACTGCACCACCGTCACACAGTCGAGTTCAGTCGCCATCGCCACGGCCCGAGCCACGGGCTGCTACAGGTTATTACCTTTCATTTTATCGGTGGGAAAACCTTCAAGAAATATCTGGTATCCTGAGAGAGATGCCGCGTTATGTCGGATTCGTACCGCACTAAAACCCCCTCGGAGGCTTTAGTTACGTGGATGTTCAGTTCAACGGATAGTTTTATTTCAACCTAATGACTAACTATTAGAAAATTTCTGAAAAACCCACCCTTCCCGAAAGTCACAAAACCGTTACACCAGTGAAAAAAGCTGAAAACGGATCAGTGTCTAGATTAGGACGTAGTTAATAACCTCCAGCAATTTTCCTGTTCCTTATTACCTGAAATAATACTAATGACTAATGGTATAGCTGCATAGTGAGTATAGCACCTTGCAATGCAACAAACCCTTACCCCCAATCAACCTGTCCACCTATGGTCCGATTTCTTAAAATGACCGATCGTTAAAAATTACATAGGTACTAACACTTATTGTATGTTTTTAAAGAGCACGATACATTAAAATGTGTGTCAATAATAATTATAACGACTGGTCAAATGTTATCTAGAGGACCGTCGCCCACACTATACCTGTACACGTCAAGTACCGTAGTGACCCAAGCTACAAGCTAAGATTTAAAATGTTTGCATTTTATTGTAGTAATGTAACTATGAATGTAGATAAACAATTGATATGAAAATGAGTATTTAGATTGAGCAATGCACTTCACTTCAGGATAAATTTGAAGAGTGAAACTTAGCTCTAGGTACGGTAGATCGAGCTGTCATTTTGGAAAATCTCAGCGACCCTTGTGTACGTATCGTCATATTGCCTTTACACTTTCACAATACGCTACGTATATTGTATGTACGTATAATGACATAACACTTAGGTATTCATGAGAAAAACATATCAAAAATTATATGCGTAAACTAGTAACAAGACTGCCGCATTGGTCGATTGGTTGCAAGCGCGACTGCCGATCGGGAGGTCCTGGGTTCGAATCCCGGGTCGGACGCTATTAGATTTTTCTGATTTAGAATTTCTAGTAGTGACTCGGAGTCTGAAATTGTGCCCGGTGTATGGCAATAGGCTCACCACCTATTCCATGGGTCTTAAACGTAACTGGTGAACTGTGGGAGTGTACTACTCGTACACTCCTCTACCTACCCCTACGGGGATTAGAGGCATTATGTTACGTTATTTGAAAAATGTCTTTTGCAAATCAAGAAATATAATATCTTTATATATGAACATACGGATAATGTTCAAATATCATAGTGAAACAGAAGAGCACTGCGTGCCAAATGCCACCGAATTACATTCGGAGCGAGAATACAGAATATTTATAGTTCCGGCCACACATAGCTAAATAAAAACATTGCTAGACATGTGAAGAGCAATGGTGATGTTTAAGATTTACTTTATACGAAATACCATACAAACTAGATAAACCTGCCATTTACCTATTTTACAAAATATCGTACTTTGCTTACAATAAAGCGGACTTAGCTCATTTCACAAGTTCCCTGAACAATACAATATGATTGTTCTGTTGGAATCGTGAATAAAAAGTTATGGCCTTGTTAAATCAGAATTTATTTAATCAGAATATATACTATATTTATGCTAATACACTTGTTAAGAATTCTGGGCTCCTAGAAAAAGGATGTGGCATACAACTAAGAGCTGTTCAAGATACTTATAGACAGTGCAAGCCTTGGAGATACAGAAACTAGCAATACATACTGTCCTCTAATAATATAATTAATAGATAATAAAAATGGATTCACTGATACTAATATTTCTATTCTTACAAAACTGTTCAAGAGGCGGCAAGAGCCCACAAAGGGCAGGATAGCCATTGATAAAATAAGCAAACCGATCATCCTTCTGCTAGTTTGATTTTTGGTTAGTTTTCGCTAAAATCTCAGTGCTAGTCACAATTACTACATAATTAAGCAAAGTATGAGCCGAAAACCACTGCGAGGGTAGGAGTGCGTGCCGCTGTGCCGCTGGAACATTTGGATAAGTTTGTGGATCTCGGATGCGCTTTTATTAGATTTGGTAGGTACGAGTACACTGATGATATAGAGAGAGCGGCGTCCTCCAATAATTTGGACAAGTAGAAAATCGATAAATGAAAGAATGACAAAACAGCATGCAACAGATTCAGGAGCCGAGACTGACCAAGACTCACCTGTGTTGTCAACAGAGGTGGTTCCATTAATATTCTCGAGGATTCCTTCACTCATATTCCATGTCCCTGTTCCTCGATCCTAATCTTAAGCCTTATAATCAAAAATATCAGATACTTGCTGATGAGGGAGAACGAGTTCTCTGAAGTTGGCGTCCACGTATGAAGAAAGTGGTGAATGTAGATGAAGAACGTAACTCATCAAGAATTGTTTAGCACTCAGTGCTCTCTGCCCATCCAGTAACACACCGGGCGTGGCAATATAATATTTTAATAATATCTCATACTGACATTCTTATGTTCGAAATAATAAACAGTTTAGTTTTTCTATATCGGTACTTAATTCAATTAAAATAAAGTAGCTACAATACAAAGTTATGTTAAAATTTTAAACATTTGATTTTTAAAATTTGTTCCATGGCTATGAAGTAATCAAGAACTAGTACTTAAGAATATACGATTTCGTTGGCAGACGCTTTGATTGATTAATACCTATTCGTTTGATTGTTAAACTTAAACAGTTATTCAAAAGTTCCCAAATCGAGGTGATTTCCTGTAATAAATTGAAGTACTTATTCTATTTAATTTTATCTAATAATATTATACGAAACGAGGGTACTACCAGCTGTTGCGGTATAATATACATTTGATTCATTTTAATGGAAACACTGGGTCGGTTTTGGCTGAAATATCGATATCGCTCGGACTCTATTTATGTATAATTACTAGTGTGATTGTAATGGTATAAAAACCATTTCTTGTTTAAATGACCGGGTAAATTCAACAAAAAAAGAGCAGGGCGGTGAGCGCTTGCACCTTCCCGTCGGCGCTCGTAATTTACATTTGGCTGCCACAATGGCGAGCCCGCGAGATAATTGCGTTAGTGCTAGTTCAGACCCCGCTACAATATTAATCGGGCTGTTTGCTCAGTCGCCGCCCGCCCCCCCCGCGACCCGCCCGCGACCTGCTCGTACTTAATATTCTATTACCGCGACCCCATACACGTGCATGTGTAAGAAAGTGTCTCTAGTACATATTCAAATATGTGTTACGAGTCGACTGAATATATGTAGTTTTATGTTACTCGCGAAGTTTGTCTTTGTGCTCCATCGTTAAACAACTATTTGTAAGGAAAAACTGATTTATTGTTTTGATTTACACCGTTTACAGCGCAGAGAACAAATGGAATGAATTAAATTTGTTTCATTCTTTAAGATATGTTTATATTAGCCAATGAATAAGCATACGAATACTATTATTATATCGTCACACCAGGTTCCTCAGGGGGTAAACAAAGAGCACTGAATCTCTATCTTCTCAGAGATGAAGTGCTTTTACATTGCTTACTTTCCTTATTGGTGACTGCTGGGAATTTCGGTTTGTTAAATAGTGATTAGTGAAAGATGTTTCGGAGCAGGTGGACAGTGGTGGACGCAGGCGAGGTCGGGCCGGGACAAAAGCCCCGTGAATTATGCAGAGAAGCCGGCGCCGCGACACAATGCGACTCTCCTCTGTTTTCTTTTCTCTTACCTATTGTAACAAAAGGAACTGTTATCAAAGCATTCTCTCATCACGTATTAACGATTTTATATGAATGACTAATTATACTTACGATTATTAATATGCATAATTGAACACAAACTAAACGCATTAAATATAGGTCGGTATAAGAGTTTGGCATCTACTTAAGTGCATTTTAATATAATTCAATCTCTTATAAGTATAATACAATTCTAAATAGCAGGAGCTATTTGTTGTTGGACACCGACTTTAGCTCTTTGGCGGTTACACCACATCAAGTTTTCTGAAAAGTTAAAATATCAGCTATTCTATATGATATAAAATAATCTAAAATGATTTCTTGTGTTTCCGCTTGTAAATTTTTCCAAAATATAATTTTTGGTAAATAACTTAATGGCTGAATGTTAGTTTAAATCATAATATAAAACAATTGATGAACCCTTGAGCAGTTCTAGTATAAGAGTTCCGACCGGCAACCGAGCCGACGCGCGCGGGTCAATAGCGCGGTAGGCTCCGAGAGCTTAGAACATTCGTACTTAGAGTAGACAGCGCAAGACAATACGGATTGTGGGCTGAGCTAGTGCGCGAAGCGAAAAATCAAAAAAAAATCAAAAGCGAAAAATCAAAAAAAAATTCAATACGTATTCGTACATTGTGTTGCTTTCAGGCCCATCTAGAATTATGTAAAATTGTATCCTAATATAGCACCTTCGTTTCTGTTTCAACCGACTAGCTTTTACCTAAGCGAGCCGCTCAGAGTGGCTAGCGTAACTAGGGTTTCTACTGTGAACCTTGTAATAATATACGGTTAAACGAATCAACGTTCTTATATTAACTTTCTATTACATGGTTTTGTATTGGATAAGATGATATCACATCACTTAAACAAGATTAGTAGCAGTACTATGCGAGATGTAAAGTTCCATTTGGTGTTCCGCTCTGCCGCAGCAGATAGCAGCCGTTGCCGGTTTCAGTGGCCATTAAGTGATTAAATGAGCGAACTTTGGTAACTACGGACTGCGCCCTAAGGGCGGGAGAACACGGCTGATTTTTACATTGTATCTTGAAATAGCCATAGTTTGAACCGTCTGCGTTTAGCGCGAGTACGATAGCCAGTCGGGTATCAGTTGATTGTCACGATATAAAATAACCACAAGTATACGAGCACATGTTAACGCCAAATAAAATTTGACGCAGAAGCCTTCTGACACTATTCATAACATCTCGTGAAATGATTGCAATGTAAGAATCGGGCGTCTATTGGCACCCTAAATACGAAATCTGTCGACGCAGCGCTCTGGAGAGGCCGAGCTCTTGACATCCCCGAGGGTACTCCAAGCCACGTACTTCTGACGCCAGCCTGGTCGTTTCAGAGGTGGCTGATTAAAAACCCTTTTTCTGTTTTAAAAACCAATTAAGCTGTGATTGACAAAATCAATGAATCTAGAAGAAGTTCGTCAGATCTGTAGTATTCGGTGCTATCAGCCGACCATGTGAGAAACCTGGCGTGATCGTACAATAATAGTAGAAATAATAATTATATTGATCTACTAAATGTTCGGACTCGTATTTGATATTTGCGACCGTTAATAATTTGTACATTGAGCGTATACATCTTGATCGGGAGCGACATTAAGCCTTAAGCAAGCTTGAGGCGGTTAATTGAGTGGCCGCAACGGAGTCGGCTCGTAACCGGTCCTTCGGTAAACCGCAACCTAGTCAAGTGGAGAAGGGCCCGTGTGAGCGCAGCGTCGCAGAGCTGCGATGAGCAACACATCGGCACGCGTGCAGCTGACTTGCCGCACGATTGGAGTACAATTTGAACCGGGCCGCACCACGGATAAATCCCACCGTTAATCCCACCATATATACAAATTAAACAATTTGTCGATATTTTAGATTAGGTTTGGCGATTGGCTCTATTTATATCACTATTATTCATATACATTCTAACCTAAACTTTCTAAGTAGCCTATAAGCATTTCTTAAGAATCTCACTGTATAATACAAAACTTTTTGTTCAAATCTTACAGGTACCTTATAAGTTATTACAAACGAACAAACAAACAAACAAGACACTTACTACTTTATTACAAAGAAAAAAATTATGATATTAATATAGATAACATTTAGCATTTTCCAGTTGGCCGTCGCGTTGTTCCAATGTAATGTGGCAGCAGCAAACGGCCAAGACAAATATCAAGAAGCCAAGGTCCGGCCTCGGCGCCGGCCGCGGCTGCTGCATGCGGTAGGTACTAAGAGAGCGCCTTGCCTAGCGCAGCTGCGTCCCGGCGCGGGCGGTGGCGTTAGTACAGCGGGCAGAACATTTAACGTATTAAAAGTTTGCTCCTTCCGCGGTGCGGGCGAGCGCTCTCACTCCGCTGGGCTCCACTCCACGTCGAGCCACATTCATTTTGTATAATATTTATACGGCAACTTGAGTGGCGGCCGCTCGTGCTCACTGCCCACTTACATTATTTTAAATTAATTGCAGCTCGGACTACAGTCGGTTTCCGTTAAATGCACGAACTCATTTAGCTACGACACATTTCTTTTCCGTTAACTTGTTTCTTACATAGCACATAGTGTCATGCCTGTATGATGCGAAGACATAGACAGTGCAGTTTAGTGTACCCCCAAGTGATGACAGTTACATTTACGACCATCATGAAATAGGGGGTTGAGCCTAGTGTTATACAACGGGCACAAATCAGGCGCTGAGTCACGGCTATGATTTTCACGTTAGAAAAACCTAATAGTACCTGCTTCGGGGTTCGATCTCAGCACTTCTCGTTCAGCAATCGCATTTGCAACCACTCGACCAACGATGCACCTTGTTTTTATATATGGTATTAATAATAATTACAAGGTTACCGTGGAACAAGTTTTCAAATGTCATGTGATAGTTTTGTAATTATTTGTATCAGAGCATATTGTGATCTCGTTGAAAACATTATGATATATTAACATTATGATTGTTAATATTTACTGACAAACAATACTGATATTAATGAAAAAGTGTGAATTTAAAACGCAGCAGCCTTTAAGGCCGGCGGGCGGCGCGGCGCGCGGCGGGGCGCTCGCTGCGGAGTGTCTAAAACGAACCGAATAAAAATTGAAATCCAAATATTTACCCGCCGAGCGCCGCCGGACTGTTTTGAAGAGCCACACGCCTGTCACTGCGGGCTGCACACGCTCCCAAAATGTTACAAATATATCACGGGCTCTTCGTCGCGCCCTGCGTACTCACACCGTGTCCATGTTAAACAGCTTCGCGGCGGTGCTGGCGGCGGTATGAGGGCGTCGCACATTAATTCATTCTGCGATAAAATACGAGAAATGTTTTGAACAAATGTGAAGGTTTCGTACATCATAAGTTGACATAAATAAAGATACATCTTCCCTTTTCCTTCATAATGTTTAAGCAGCAACACGACGTAGTGACACATGTCGTGTTGCTGTTTTATTGTACAACTTTTTAGGAACTCAATCTGCTGACATCCAACTTTTTTAAACGTATCATGCGGTGCACACCGCACAACCGGAGTCATTCAATAAACCTAACATTTTTCCTCGTCCTATCTTTTTATCCCCGTTCTACATATATGTTTAAGACTTGCATATAAATATACATGTTTAGTTTAATTCTTTTTACACGGCGCTGTCGGTTTCCAAGTAGGCTCTCGTCAACTCCCACTTCCGGCGCTATCGATTCGCTTTATTTTAGCGGCTCGAGTGTGCTCGCGGCGTGAACCAGTAGCAATATTTTGTTTCGTGGAATATCTAATTTAAACGGTATTTTCGAATATATTAGCTTCCCATAGAATATTGTGTAAATCAATACAAATGTGCTTAATTACATAGTTTAAGGTTGTCAAATGTACAGTCGTTTAA
>DWEE01003909.1:0-10115 GCA_018245755.1 Parelbella macleannani
TTTATTTGGTTGAGTCTTCAGTACAATGGCATATTCACCCATAGAGTGAGACCCTAGACTGATTCTTGCTCCTATAACCATTCAGAATCACTTAATCGAACTCGCTTCTTAAAGTGTACTTTCGAAATTTTTGCTGTACCTAACACACATTAATTTGTACTTTCACGTGGTCCATTTTTATAGTTATCTGATGTAAACATCAGTTTTCATTTTGTGTGACAATTTTTAAATACGTTGATTTCTTTCCTATCAGAATGAGACCTTAGAAATGGTACTTGATTCTACAACTATTCAAAATCATTTCATAACACTCGCTTTCTAATGTGTGGTCTCGACGAATTAATTATAGAACTGTTTGTTTAACACACATTAAAATATTAATAAGTTTATTATTATATGCCCAGTCCCTTACGTAGTACGCAAAGCATCGAGTACCAAACATCTCGCTTTATAGACCTGACGTGCATTGTTTCTATTCAACACTCTTCATACTCTCGCGCCGGTTTCGGAGACTTCCAACTTTCCCATGAAGTAAAACAATATAAGCACATCATATTGTATTTAAGCACATTTCAGCAACGAATAATGAGCCATCTCATTGCGACACACTAATTCCAAAACTGTATGCAAAGAAACACGGAGATTCACCGAGTACATACAGACATTGGGTAAGGAAGACCACCTTGGAACTTATGAATAGTCTATCAGACTTCATTGTCTTGCCCATTTCATTGCGGATTCACACTCAATAAGCATTAGCACAATGAATTAGGCATGCGTGTGTGTGACTTACTCGAATCGCAAATAAAGCAACAGCGATAAATGATGATCAAAGATAATGTATAGTTAAATATAATGTGAGAAAAAGCAGAATTTAAAAGGCTTAGAAAACTTATGAAGAACTCTAAGGTGAATGCCGACTATTCACCTGGCATCTAGCATAGCTATCAGACAAGTGAATAGTTAATAAAAAAAAATTGTGATGATAATGTTGATAATGACGATGTTGACATTGATAATAGCAAGAATGAAAATGACGATGATGTTGATGATGACAATAATGATAAAGAAATGTAACGTAACATGAATATAGGGAGAAGTACATGACACAAAAGTAGATGCGACACGAACAATTTCGGTTAACTGCATTTGTCAGTTAAATATGAAATAGAACGTAATAAGTTACGAAAATTAACTGCGGTAACAACTATGTTATTGGTAGATAACAAATAACAGCTATTGTTAGCAATTTGCTCTCTCTGTCACACATTAAATACTTATGAGTAAGTACTAATTGCTTTATACAGTTGATTTGATGATCCTCTACAGATACATGGTTGTAAATCCAAAATTAAAAAATACTGAAGTACGTCAAAACAGCATCGAGTACCAAATGTCACTATGCTTACAGATTTAACATGTTTCTTCTACGTTCCTCCTTCTCCTGACTTTATGTAAAATAAATGTTAATTTTGAATTAAAATATATAAATGTGCACGGCAAAAATCTTTTATCGCAATATACCGTTTTCATTTCCATTGTCTTGTGGTAGTGACGCTTGTTTTAATTAGCGTGCTGCCTTTTACTTTAGAACCTTTTGTTATCTCGTAATTTCGATTATCTCTCTAGCTGTCCAGCCCATGAGCACGTTCAGTGACACAAAAATTTGCGGGAGATAAAGAAATTGTCTCTGAAAATAAGTAAGGTGAAAAATTGTTAAAAAGGACACATTTTTTTTTATCAATCCATGTCCCAACCCTGTTCCATGGCGTCACACCGTATTCCAAGGTGGGACTTATAACATAACTGTGGGTATACTCACTCCTCTGCCTACCCTTTCGGGAAAATACGGGCATGATGTTCCAAATACATGTCCTCAAATATGGAAAAGTAATAAAAGATTTGAGTGTGAGGTTTGGTCGTCTCGCGTCATAACGGACGTAACTAAAACATGTATAAACACATAAATGACGAGTTTATTGTTTCTGATTCCATATCTCAATAATTGAGTGGCAATTACTTGTTCTAACACCGCCCCACGTTTGTCGTTTGTGACAATCATCCAATCGAGCGATCACCACGCGCGTGGTAGTCGCGTGAGAAATATTTATTAAACAACATTGCATCCTCTAGGGGCAATGATTCCATCCACCGCCGTGCCCAGGACATATTCATATTGTACAATTCGTCTGTATCGGACTATCTACCTATATGTACACACTTATATGTGATTTGAGTATATTCTTCAAAGCAAGAAAGTTGTATCATCGATAGAAACAAATGAATTCAGTCAATAATGAAAATTTTGGACTATATTACTTACATCAAGTAATTTGCTTTGTACAGTAAGTTACATTCAATATATCAAGACAATAAAAAAGTAAACTACTCGTATATCTCTGTTATCCATATGTTGACAACGGAGAAATAGCTAACCTAAAATATTTTATATCACATCACAAAGGAACTAAAGCGAAATAGATTAGAAATAAATTACAAAGCCGTAGGGCCGCATGTACCCAATATCACTATGACGCAGCGATGCCGTATGCATAAACCGTATGGCAATCTCAAAAGCTGTTTTGTAACTCGACGCCCACAACAACAGTAGAATGAACGATTGCGCCACAACGAGATAAAACCACCAAAGAGGGCCTTTTGGACCGATAGAATTCGAGGTAATTGTTCGTTAGAGAAAATAACAACGATCTAACCCTTAAAATCCTGACACAACCCAACAGAGATATTTCGAGGGTAGTTGTAAAAGAAATGAACTATGTCGTAATGTTCGAGCCATAAAATTTCAAGAAACTTTGTTGAAATGATAAACGCAAACAAAAGCAATGTGTACTTAGGAGTTTGTTCCATTTTGAACCAAATCTGAATATTAATCCGTTCCCCTATGTATAGTTGCTAGCGAATGAGAGATTTACGGAGAATACAAATGATAAAGGCGCGAGTCGCTGACAAATAGCTAATTGATATGCACGCCGTGCTGAATACTAATATATTTGGAAAAGCAACGAAACCATCAAGAATCTTATTGTACTTATCCAATTATAACAATGATTCAAAGGGTAAAAAGTGGTGGCTACATAACACATGAAAGTGTACACTCATCTGCCTACCTCTTCGCAGAAACAGACAGAGGTTTTATACATTTAAAAGTGCAAACATATTTGATTGATGTCAGTAGTAAACGATGCCGAAATGAATTTTCTGAATTAGTATGGAATGGTATCGAATTCCATTTCATTACAAAGTTTCAAGTTAAATGCCAAACTCAAATAATGTTCACTGTTGTTATAACATTGGCAAGTTGAATTTCAGCCGAGCGATCCGTGACTTCGCGAAGTAGTAACGAGAGAGGGATAGCGCGAGAGACGGTCGCGCTCCACGAGGTATATCGGTGAACAATACTATGCACGATTCAATAGATTTCCTTATTAGGTGCGGCGCACCACTCGCCCGGTCTCCATGCCGCTGTGTTTATTCAGACAAGAGCACGCTTGTACAGTCACCTTCCTCGCCTACCGGTGCATGTACCACCGGCGTTCAAGTTACCGGTGGTCACTTTATTTATGCAAACGAAATGTACGGTAAATATTGGCGCGAAAAAACAAATATTGACCGTTATTCGAATATGTTGTTTTATTGCTTTAATATTGTCCATGTTGCACAATATATTCTATTTACACTCAATATATTGTATCAACATTGGCGTGTAAAATGAAATGTTGGATATTATTTTACTGCTTTAATTTTGCCTTGTTGCTCAATGATGAATCATGGCCGCATTTCATCTGTTACATAATGTATATATATTAATGTGTTTATGAAAATCTGTTACCGCAGAACGCAATATCTGGACCGTGACACGGTCGTTTTGGAGGTGGCTTCTTTATTATTCACCGGATAAAAGTGGATTTCTCCGTAATTCTTCTCTACGGTACGGTATTAAAAGGGTCAGAGGCGAAGTAATGGTCCCCGCAGAAGTTACTTACTGTCTCAAATTACTTAATAACGCCAAGAAAATGAGTCTTTAAGATCTAAGTCGTGTACAATTTGGTAAGAAAGAGGCAGTAGATATTGTAGTGTACAAGATTTACACTACGCCTAAAACTTTTCACACGTATTTTGCAAGATAGTTTAAGACTCGATAAGATCTAGTAGGTAGGTAGGTAGATATTGGGAAACGACAAAATGAACACTTTTATAATACTCAATATGTATTAGTTCATCAGTGAGGGAAGGGAAATATTGTCGGTCATGTATTTTACATGTTAAACAAAAAGAGTGTTTAATATATCCTACAGGACAAAAATATTATATAATTTTATTTAAACATATAAAAAATACGACGTGTACATCTTACAAATTAAATTATTTTTATGTTATCTTATGGTATCTTTTTTACCATCTTTATTTACTACCACCAATTTTTTATGTTTATACTCTGAACATGTGATATAATTAATTTTTAGTTTTCCATTTATAGGGATAAAGCAGCTTGAAGTAATTCCTAAAGAGTTCAATAGAAGGGCGGAATTACCACTAAATCTATATCCCCTCGTATACTTCTAGTATAACATGCCACCACGAATGTATTTCACCGAAATGTGTCCCAGAAGAGTTGTGTTGTTACTTTTCACCACTTACATTATACGCCCCACCATAGAATAAGGAATGAGGATATTACCAATACTTCCAGAACTAACCGGAAGTGAACGTGCTTATATCGTAAATAATATAATAGTAGATAATATCAGGCGAGGAACGAAGGAAAGGTATGAATAAGTTGCCGGTACATCGAGCAGTGCTATATACGGAACGCGCAGGTGCACGGATACATAAAAATATAATTTCCATGAGTAAATACAATACTGGTTATTCGGAATTACAGCTGCAGGTCTCGATCCCATCAATGTCAACCACTAGACCTGGCAGGTGCAAAAACAGCTTGCTAATTGGCCCCACAAAAATAAAAGTAGGTAATACATCTACTGGTAGCGTCGACAAAGGTGCTGACTGACTTATAGATTTATATCATGAGCTGGCTATTTCCTCAGCGCTGAGGCGACGGTCTCCTCAGCTTTAGTCGAGATTATTTACCTGGTGGTGGATACGCGGCCAATGTTATACTTGCTTATTTTTTTAACACTAAACTTGCAGAGCTCTCGAAAAGCCGTTATGACGTTTTTTTTTCATATCTGGGTTGCAGCCGAGCAAGAATACATGTTGTTTTCTTTTTTAAATTAAATTTCTCCTTTGCTCTCCCTAGCGCCTTCTGGGAGAGGATGATTAGAGCGTTAAGTCTACCAGTTTTCATCATCGTGCCATCCTATTAATATTTACCTGATGTAGAAATTAACAGTTTATTAAAAAGAGCGGCCAGAGTTTTAATTCTTCAGTTTTTTTTTTCGGTCTACGGCATTTATAAGAATGTATTATTTTTTAAATGGTGAGTGATTACATAATTTTATCACTATAGTTGCAGAGACTTATGCAGTAAGACGACAGTACATCAAACTTATTTCTCAGTCGAACACTGCACTCTTTTATTTTTAAAGTGGGAGCTCAGAAGTATTCACAATTTATCCCAAATTCGAAAGCAAAAGATTGGACTATTGTTAAAATGTAAACTATCATTGAGGACCTAATCACAGTTGTTAACTGTCAATACTAGCACGATTTCAGTGTTACCATCATAATTATATAATTAATCCGTTGATAATATAACCGCACGGGACAGGAGCAGCGGCGTGTCTTACTTGTGCTGCTTTGAAGCATACGATCGTAGCGTGGAAAACGGAATCAATGGTGCATGTAGGACGTTGCACTCGCTGCATACATTCTGTTACAATGCAACGGATTCGAACTCGTTATCGTCATGCAAATTTAACAAGCGGACCATCCGCGATGCAGCGCGTACGTGCTCTTTCTTGCAAAACATATGTATACTGTTTGAACGAATAACATCTACTTGCGAATGAAGTTCAATAAAAATGTTAAACGCAAAGGACACAAAATATGCAGCGATTATAATAGTTTTTTTCAAACGTGTGTTTTCAAAATGCATAGTGACACTTGAAAATAAAAACTTAACACCACACTTGTAATGCCCGAAGGGTGGGCAGAGGAGTGTAGTACAACCCCACGTTTCACCAGTTACGTTTAAGTCCCATGGAATAGATGGTTAGCCTATTGCCATACACCGAACACAATAAGCCTAGTGAGCATAGTCACACTCATCTATGAATAACTGATTTTGCGCTACGGATCTGATGGCAAACCGACATAGGTTTTCTTTCAAACTACGTGTGATTGCGGAAATTACGTGTTTGATGGTAACACGCGCTCGCCGCCTTACAGATCGGCGCACACCATCTGTTTGAATTTATGGATGAAATCTCGCAATTGAACCACAACTAGTGTTAATTTAATTAACGACCGCATCAAGCGTGTCTGTGCTCTTAATTATCGCCGTCTTTACTAGCTTTTATTGCACTTGCTCTGTAAACGTTTTGAGTAACACACACGCACTCGCGAGCCCACACATGTGTGATCTGTCATGCCATTTGTCATATATTTTTGTGCGATAATGCTTAAAATTTATTCCAATTGTCAAACATATTTTATTAATACATTATGTACACGTGGATGTAACATTTAAACTTTGAAAAATATACGAGACCATAAATGCTTTAGGTACGTGTTGTTTCTGCACATTTCCTTTGGTAAATTTATCGTACCTTATACAATTTGAGATAAAGCAATTTATTATGTAGTTCTCATCTTCAACCCTTTTATGTTTCACTGTTGGACACGGGTCTTCTTTTAAAATGAGATCCATAAATCAATTAATTTAAGACCATAGTCAATCATACGGATCAACTACGGGGTGACAATTTCACACGACGTAAAGAACACAGGAAATTGTAAGATGTTTTCCGTCATCGTCACTTCACTTAATTCATAAATCGCACCCAAATATTTAAAGAAAAACTAAGCGTCTGGTACCGGACCCCCCGAGTGGAAGCCTTAATTCTAAACAACAAGGCGTAATTATTTAAAATACCTCTAACTTATATCCGGACTGATTCGATTTATTAATCCGCAACGAGAAAACGCTGCGCGGCCTAGCGTGAAATCACTACGTGTGTTTTTGCTTCAATTCTAGTATTCACTTAGGCATAGTTACGGTTTAGCGGTAGCGACCAACATAAACACCTGCATTATTGCATAGAGCCCTCGATACTGCTTGCTTCTTTCTGTCCATAACTAATAATAGTGTACTTCCCAATTTAATTTCTAGTCTAGAGAATACAAAACAATATATGTACTTTATATGGCACATCATAATGAAAAGAGTAAATGTAACATAAAAATACAAAGTAAATTGCAATGAATGGAGTTATCGCTCAAAAAGAAATTTCTTGGAGATAGCTTATATGCGTACCGGTAAAACATTTCAAGAAAGAAGACGAGGTGTGCAGAAGTTAAGGAGTAAAGAGTGAGAAAGGATAGAACACAGCATACACATAGTCAAAAAAAGGAATATAAATAGCTCATGTGTAATCGTAGTTAGGATTTAAGATATTAGTACTTGCAAATAATTTCGAACACAGATATGTATTCAGGAATTGGAAGAAGAGCGGAAGGAAACGTTACGAAATTCTTCTACCCGTTTGTAATAAAGAAGATTTGTGAGATGAACAATGTAGCTCTCCACGGCAATGAAGATGTGGGTAGGTACATCTGGTCACGAAGCGTACAATTGCGCTACGTACTTCGGCACTACTTTATATTTATCAAGTATTATTGTAACATATGGTCCAGTGTGCCGTTCAAGGCGCGTTACATCATCGCGAACGAATCCCGGCGTTATCCTATATTCAGGAGGTTCAGGGTTGTAGGGCATAGGTTTGTTGGTTCCTATCCCCGCACGAAGAGTTAAAAATCTTTCAACTCTCTCATTTAAAAAAAATTAAGTACCTTTTAAAAATATTTAATGTATTTGTCATATTAAAACAAGCAGTACTTTATTCAAAATTACACGTCAAATTAACTAGTTCTTCTCCCTCGG
This sequence comes from Parelbella macleannani, assembly GCA_018245755.1. Lineage (NCBI taxonomy): Eukaryota > Metazoa > Arthropoda > Insecta > Lepidoptera > Hesperiidae > Parelbella > Parelbella macleannani. Next base: position 8,087 of record DWEE01003909.1, read on the forward strand.
TTTGAAAATTTGAAAAATTCAAATGTTGGTATGTTTAAATTGTCTATTGCGCTTTTATTAGTTCAGAAGCGCAATAGACAATTCTGGACTTGAATTTGGACGAAATTCTGTCATCAATCATTCCTTTACTCTAAAATACATATTTTATATCGTTTATATCTGATATTCGAAAGTAAGGTTTCGTTTTTCAAATCTACCTAAAAATATATTATATGATTTATCTCCATTAGCCTATGTTAGATTGTACAAAAACCTTCTTTCTATCACACTAAATTCATCAAAGTGTAACCGAAAAAAAGAATTTAAATATTCATTTATCTAGCAGCTCCGGTAAGCACATGAATATTTAAAACATTGTTAAAAATCAATATGATCATTAATACATATAACTGGCAACCCTAATGAGTGCGATGGACATTTAAAAAAAAGGTTCGCGACACGTGACTCACCTCTGCGGAGAAGCGCGTGTGATTCAGGGGAATTAATAAACAACTACCGTGTGTGAAGCGTTCGCCATATTTATTGGCCACCGTTCCATTTTTAATTTCAAATTTATAAATAAACTTGTCATAGTTGTTAACGTTAAACCCGCCGTGTGTTACCACACGCGTAGTGTGCTGCGCGTCTGAGCGGCCGTTACAGTGAAGATGTTCAATAGAAAGTGTCTTAGGGAGAGGTGATAAAGTCAACTTTATTTGTTAACGTAGAAAATATACGGTCTGTAAAGTCTGTAAAGATAGCGGTGTTTGGCACTCGGTACTCTCTGTCTACGGCATAAGAGACTGAGAAATTAATATTTTGAGAGAGAGAAATTAATATTTTGCGTTTTAAATCGATGTTCACAATAGATATCACTTTCCAAAAATTGTGACATATTATAAGATCACCGTTGCTCTAGACTTTCTAATCTCTTATTAGGTATATATTCAATTAATTATTAATTTGACCATTTATATTATTACAACAAATAATTATAAACACAAGAATGTTTACTTCTGAATGTTTTAATTTTTATATGCTACGGCGTCTCGTTTTTGCCAACAAAAAGTTTTATACGGCATCTGCTTCCGTTAATAGTTATTCGATTTTCGAATTTATCGTTCATCCCGGACAATTATTTTTACAACACACTGTAGAACCTTCCGATGTTTGAATGGTATGAAAGTTACATTATGTGAATTTATATTAAGAAAATATCAGAACCGTTCGCGAAAGGATTTTCTGAACCGGAGACATTTTAACGTATAGCTGACGGTTGGTCGCATGCCAAGCTTGCGTCAGCGGAATATAAGTTTTATTGGGTCACGTTGTTCCAATATCGCGATAACTACCTTCGTTTAATGTAATCGCGACTTGAGCGCCCTCTGCGGCGCTTGTTACATATAATTTTGATAATCATTTTGTGCCAGTTCTATTAGTAACGATTTATATATGAATTTTTTACAGCAACACCTAAAGGAACACTTTCTCCCGGTATGTTTAGATTTGGAATTCACGTGTTTAAAAATGGAACTTTAGTGACGAAAATTCGAAATAACGTACGTATGTAACAAAAAGTTTAAAATCATCATATATTCAGCTGTTATTATAATGCTCTTTAAATTTTATTATTACACTTACGGATGATACATTCGTTCAGGTACTTGCCATAAAAACAGAACAGAAACATATTATGATGATTATAATATTTTTCTTACACATCATTTTCCCGACCTATTCGCACAAAATGTTTAACAAAATCAAATTAATCGAAACATAACGAGGAAGCAAAAGTAATTTAGTCAATTAAACTAGATCGGCCGCTCTAGCGGGGTCGAATGCATGCAATTGTTGCAAGTTGCAGTGTTCCTGTTTCCGGTGGCCCAAACGCAACTGCAGATGATTAAGCGTCAATTAAACCTTTCGAATTGTAAGTGCGCAACTTACTTCCGGTTTGTGGTTTACGAGCGGTTCCTTTTTTGCGAATTAAACCTTTTGGGTTGCAAGTGCGTCACTTCCTTCCGGTTACTTAAATTCCTAATAGTTTGGT
>DWEE01003910.1:0-10115 GCA_018245755.1 Parelbella macleannani
GCTAGCATACTGCCTTCGTAACTTATCACGTTGCGACAAATAATACGCGAACAATACGAGCTCTAATCTGAAACCTCAAGGCGATATTGCTCAAAGTTATTCTGAGCCAATCACGCATTTCGAGCGCACTGGTACGAAACCACATCGACTAATTATCACCAGTACCTTACTGAGTTAGACTTTATTTCCAACCTTGCTAGGCTCGACGCGTGCACTTTTCAACTGCAGCTTTCCATTGAGTCACTGCCTTGGATCGAGTCCGTAGCCTTTGACGAAGCCTTTCCATGCGTCACGGAACTTCTTTAATACCTCAGAATATATTGTAAGTTCAGACAGTTTTAAAGTAATTACTCAGCTCTGACAATCCTGCTTTGACACGATCCTATATATAAATTCACTTGTTATAACCTGCCTCAAAATTGTCCTGCATATAACTTATGTGGGTATATCAAAATTCTTGAAACTGTGGCAAAAGTAGAAAACCTAAAAACGAACAATATTTTATTATATAGAAAGTGGAAATGTATGACAAATTAACATTCTCTCCCCACAATTGAAGTTAATGTATGCATGTATGTATGTTCATACACTTTCTATTTACTAAAAGCAAATACTTTTAGCGCTATCTCTATGAAATATATACCTATGCAGGTATAATATATATTTGAGCGTTCGTATATTTACCTATAACATAATGTTATAGCTATTTATTTAACACTTGAGTACAGCCAAAAAAATACATCAACGAAACTTAAATATTTATGTATGTAGTAAATAAATTCAGAATTTTATAACGACAATTAGCCAAAGTACTGTACAAACTATACTTTAGTATGGTTCTAACGGAAACGAGAGTTTTAATTTATTTTTTTAACTAGTACATAAAAAAATGATTATATAAAAAAAGGGAAAAACTGAAACATTTTGGTAAAACCAAAATGATTTGTCATTTTAGAACTTTTATATCTGCTCTCCGTATTGCGTATTTTGATAGAATTTCGATCCCAAAAGACATGTAACATAATAAAATTTCACGAGGACGCAAAAATTAAAACGAAAATCGGTTGAAATTTAATTTTCCGATAATAATACTCTTGCCATTGGAGTTAATATTTTCAATCTCTTTACGGTCACAGAACTAAACAGTTATACGCATATAATTGGAATCATTTGAATAATTGTTAGTCATTAAAAAATTTGCATTGGTTTCTGTTGTGCCCGTTCCAGTAACAGAGAACGAGTTGTCACGAGTTAGTTAATTCATTACAATATTCGTAACCGAATGTATGTTTAACAATCCAATCCAACTATATAACGCAAAACTACTGAGTAATAATGACCTGCAAATCAATACCCCTTATTCCATTTGTTTCCTTCTTATTCTGGAAGGAGACTCGTGTCCAACAGTGAGGCAACAAAAGGTTTGATGATAATGATAAGTTATATAAAATAATATTACCAATATTACTGTATTCTGTTTTATATGTATGTTAAAATTGTATATTAAACTCAAAAATGTATATATATACGAAAATCAAAAAACCAATTGATTATTATGATTTATGAAATTAGCAGAATAAAAGAATATTCGAAATTTAATGTTTTGGGATGAAAAAATTCAGTGTTTTTCAAACCCTTAATTACAATTACAATATTATTATATTAGTATGAATAATACATAATATGATAACTTAATATACTGATTGTTTTATTTTAGTAACTATAACATTGACAAAATTTAAGTTAAGTTAGGTAAAAGTTAGGAAACGTGTTTATTTTAACTTGTCTAAAATTGCATTAAGTATGTTCCCATGTCCGTATTCGATGTAAATAGTTATCCCAATAAGCCGCGTCATATGCAAAACAAGTTGAGTCACAACAAACAGTTCTTACCAAAAAACTTCAAAGGCACCATTCGATGCAAAAAAAAATACAGATCTATTGCAATAATTTCGTTGCAATTTTATTACGATTTAGGTCAAGTATTACGCGTGTACGTGAACAATATTTCGTGTATTACAAAGACATTACGTGATCCCGCGTAACACTTCACGGCACTGAATGCGCGTTTAGGAAGTTGTAAACGACATATTACACGCATTCAACAGGCCAGCAGCCACTCGCCCGCTTGCCACACCGAGGATGAACGACGAAATGAGTTTAATGTGAAAATAACAACGAAACGAACGATAACCGATTTGTATGAAACAATATCGTTTGTGGCGAGCGACGACCTCGTTCGATTTACGCCACATCGATATTATAATGCCGATCTGTCTAATCGTAACATTTTTTTTATTTATTTTTTAGCGAAAGAGCACACAAGCATAGTGATCGCTTGTCTGGTCTTACTGCCCACAGGCATTTGCAGCATGAAAAGAGTTGGAAATGTACACGTATTACCGGTTTATAACTATACCTCCTTTGAAAGTAAAATATTACCACTCATTAATGCGAATGAGTACGCTCATAACATGAATACCAAATTCAAACGGCGTCACTGTCAACATTTTATTTTTCCGCTCTTGGACAAAAGCTTTTTCTCGGAATGATAGAGGTTTGCTAGTCTCAAAATGATAAGGTTTATATGTCTTCGTTATAAGTTTTATAAAATTAAACATGTACACTTTTGTAATAATGTTTAGTGTATTGCATAGTACCTATTATTTAAATACTACTAAAATGTATCATCAAGCCAGTAATCACCAGTCACGTTTGCGTCCCACGCAATAGATGGTGAGTAGATACTACTAACTGGAATAATTTAGTGAAAAATATAACGGTAAAGACCATCTATAACTGCTATATAAAGTGTTCATATAGCAAAAGAATACCTTTCCAGTCATCAAGAAGCTATACTTTTTATTCCCATAACCTGCTTGTATCATTATATAATGAAATTATCACACATCGCAGACTACTCTGTCGTCGTGACAGAAGTACCTTAGAATAGCGTAAAGCTTACGTCTAAGGCAGGAAGTTTAAACAAATATTCTCACGTATGTAACAGACTGCGCGAGTCATAAGAATACGTGATGTTAGTATGTACGTGTTGTAATCATGATTCTAATATTCTATAACAAACATTAATTTACACTTGATGCGTAGGTACAACAAACAATTATTATCTGTCAATTGGCAATAGTTCAATATTTTCTAATAATTAATTTTTATATTACGTTAATAGGTAATGCGACGGCAACGCAGACTATGTGTGAATTTAAACGCCAAATTTCTCCTAAGCCAGTTCAAATCTCAGACTGTAGACGTAAAATGGCGATTATTATTCCACTTTCGTCGCACGGCCATTGTCAGAATAATAAATGTTAACACTACACTGCCATTCGCTAAAGAAACCGACGATACCGCCAGCCCGCACTCTACCGCCTGCCGAATACAAAGTAATTTTTCTATGAGCTGCTTTATAAGAAATAAGGAGATATTCCAACATTATTTCATTTGATATATCTAGATTTCGAGGTACAATTGACAAGGGTCGAAAATCTTTTTTATCGTGAGGAAAAAGTGAAAAAGTCGGTAAGTGACATTAAAACTCGCTGTTTTGTGCGAAGTCGCTGGTTATTGCGCAGAAAGGCTCGTTTAATTTATTGCGTACCTACCCATATAACGTCAAAGCATATTTTCGGTCTAAAATTATAGAAATCATTCACTAGAACTACGTTTTTTTTATGAGCAACAAAATTTGATGCAAAAAAAATTGTTCGTATATACATATATAAATAATGAAACTAATGCCTATTTGAAGCAAATACTCATGTAGCGACCACTTAAATATCGTATCGGTTAGGCTGGAAATAAATACACAGTAAAAAAAAAGTTATTTTATTATTTTTCTCGTATACAATAAACTGAATGTCGAATTTCTGTTAAGGTATGGTTACGTGATGTTTATCCAGAATCAAGGGGACAAAGGCTGAGAAAAAAAATTGTGTACACTTCGATGGTGAATCAACTTATTGAATTATTTGTGAATCGTTGCCGCGTTCTCTGTTTCAAATTTTCCGGTTCTTCACAGGTCTGTGCCCTCGAAATATCAGTAACACAACTAAATCGAAGGAGAATGTAAAAGATAACCGTACTTTTAATGACAGCACACCACAACATATAAAGTGCTAAATTCGGCAACTAAGTAATATATGACTATTAGTACGTATAAATTTATTCCGGCCTCAAACAATTTTGTACGAGAAATAAATTTAAATATAAACAGTAACAGCTGTTATTTCCGAGAAAACAAAGCGATAAGGTATTCCCCGAGTTAAACAGAACTTTACTGACAACGCGTTTATATGATTGATCTTAAAATAAATTGTAAACCATTTAGCAGATTTGCGTTTGCACATTTTGTTGGAGGCATTAAAACCATCGGCATTAAACTCTAGATTCCTTACATTACTTTGTAATATGTACACTTGGACCCAGCTGTGCCGGGTATTATTTCACGAAATACAATAAATAAATTAAAACTTATAAAATATCAAATATAAACACTTCGACAGATCATAGATAACTAAGAACATCGTTCCATTATCTGACCGAGTACAGAATCAGATAACCTCTGCAGTCCGATTGCAGGACCAACCAGACAAATTCTTCTGTCTTTATCCTAAAACCGTGTCAAAAATTATTATTATAAGTCACATAAGCAACTATGTCATCAGCCCCGTAGTCTGCCTTTGCATAAGCCGCTTCATGCTGTGGCTCAGGGCGCTGACACTTTAAGCTTCTTTGCGATTTATCATAACTTTTATTTAGGAACGCTAACTGACCTACACTTGAGAAAATAGCCATACGCTTCGCGATAATGGCAAAATTTGTTTGCTTCGAACAAATTTCAAATTCATAAGCGGATTATGAGAGATAAAATGGAAATAAAAAACAAAATAATAACACTTATACTTGATGAAATATTTTTATCAAATATAATTCTGGCAATGCTAACCTCGACGCAGTTACATGTAAATAAAATTGTCTTTGGTTACCGTTTTATATTTTCGTCAATTTAATGAAAAATATAAAGTTGGTATATTATCCGAATTAAAAGTGTAGGCCCTTTGAAATCTCTTGATATACGTAGATGCAAAAAAATTTAAATTCTTTTTATGTTATCAGAAAAAACAGAAATATACAAATCATGCACAATGCATGTAAACTAAAAATAGACATAATTTAGTTTTCTGAACATTAATTATTTAAATACAGTGATCCAATATTTCACGTGGCACATTTATAGGAAACGGTAAGTGACGAAATAACCAAAAATAACTTCATCCTTGTAAAATTAACAAAAAATGGAACAAGAAAAAAGTCAACAAAAACACAATACGTCATGTAGTGAATTATGTTTCAGGAAGAACATTATCCAATTGAATGTTATCGCCGGGTTAACAAAACAAATGCAGTACGTGAGAATTTTGTTAACAATAACAACACAACCTCAGCGTTTTCGATATTGCAGATAGGTGTTTCTTAACTTTGCTTGTCAGCCGAATGCTGTCGCGTGGCTTAGTATTTATGTGACGTAATAAAAAATCAAGGTTACGTCTTTTGTGTTCCGTAAATTGATGTATAATGAAATGTATGATTAAATCATTAATAATTAAAAAAAAGCTAATAATATTTATATATATATATTTTTGTATTTTATAAATTTTACAAAATAATAACGAAATGAAACTAAATGTTATATTTCTGTAAAGACTTATTTTTAAAATTATATCCAAAGTCCATTACGAGGTATATGTATTTAAATTTATGGCTATAACAACAACAGTCGTAACATTAATTTATTAATATAATAACAATTCAAATAATTACTGATTTTTTAAGAAGTTTCTATCGCTTTAATTCTGTATAGATATGTAGGTACTTAAATAAAATTAATCTGCAATTAAAATCATATTGAAAATAATACCAAGTATTTTCTTATTTCAATATGTTTAAATTACGTAAAATATTAATAATTATTTATGTACGTACATATATTATAATGGGTAGTAAAAATATATGTATGCATACATGTATACATATTCATAATTCATATGTAACCTTATAACTGTATTTATTTCTATAGCGTTGTTGTTGCCGCTTACTAGTTTACATTTTCTCCGTGTATTTATTATAAATGTAAGTCTAATTATTGCTAGAACAATAAAAAATAAATAAATAATGTAAAAACTGCTCAAAAGCACATCTAAAAACTCGTTTGTTAATATTACTAACGTTTCTAACCCTAAGATCAAATATCATTGTATGACATATACCAACACGGATTTGAGTGTGCCAGCGCGGTTATTCACTGATGCCTGCTAAATAACTCAGAATAGACTTAAGTTTTGACTACACAAAGCTTAATCGAGGCCACAATACTGAGTTTATTGTAAGCTCGACGTCTCGAAACCTTGAACTTTTCAACTGCGAACCCATACCATCGGCTACCAGCTGAATCGTTTCGAAACGTTTGTACGTACTTGAATAATTATTTATTTAACACTGACGCCATTGCGTGACCGCTGCTTAGCTAATATTAAATATCTACCTATTAATAAAAACTGAGCTACTATTAAATATTAATAAGGATTAAGCTAATATTAAATATTAATAACGACTGTATATTTTTGCTCAAATTCAGTCGCTTTCTCTAATTTTATCGCTTGAACATAATTAAAATAAGTTTAAGTCTGTTTTAGCAATTGCTATACCATCAGTTAAAATTAAAAAATTAAGGTAAATACACATATTTACACGCCGAGTTTCTTACGGTATAGGCAGAGAGCACCGAGTGCTAAATATCTCTATCCTTACAGACCTATCGTGCTTCTTTTACATTCGTCACTCTCGCCATACATGCAAAGCCGTTTCGGAGACTTCTGACTCCCCACTTAATCAGTATCTGGCCTATTTCAATCAATCAGATGACTCTTGCCTTCCCTCAGCACCTGCTGTCCACCAATATTCGCATTGTACATAACCATTTAAACACATTAAATTTCTCGAAAAAAATATTTGACTACATTATTGATTGTACCTAACTTAGCGCCTTTTGTTGTTTTGTTTTTTCTTTTGTTTGACTTGTCCTCTGTCTACACCATAAAGGATCTACCCTGATAATATAAAAATAAAATTACACACGCAAATAAGGTGTAAGAATAATCTACTAATATATTTAAATTTATTTTAATACCTAATGTCTCAAAACAACACCTAAAATCAGTTTTCCCAATGACTCGATCACCTTAAATGCCCTATAGCAATATACTGATAAATGGGTGAAATATTTTGATGATTATGATATGACTAATTTGGGAATGCATTCGCAAAAAACCTGTTCTTGTTTAAAAAATCAACTCTAACCAATGAGAAATTCTAAAAGTATGAACACTAAGAAAAATAACGCAAAAAAACTCAACTGTAACAGAATATTGCTCAAGATAATATTGAGTACCTACATTTATAAAAAATAAAAGCTCGCCGTTAACAATGAAACTTCAATACGTATTACATTTTTCTAGACTACTTACTCGGTTTTTCTCTGAACATTGGGTCACGTTCAACCTTAAACCGTTCGTATTGACCTAGGTCTTAATCGAGTAATCCAGCCAAGAATTACTTTACAGTTGTTGCGTTAGCCACGAGTTGGCTATTTATACATTGTATTTTATTAATAAAATATATAAGTGCTGTAAGAATATTAGAAGGGAAGACACCAATAAAGTGGCAATAAGGTTTTTATAACACACGAGTGGACTTGTAAAACATTCGACATGGTCATGATATTTTACCAGCACGTGCGCAAATGAGGGTTTTTCGCAATGTGGTCTGAGGCGTGCAAATTCTGCCAACATTTGGCCCACGTGGCGAACTATGGCTCTAAACCGTCATATTTAAAGGAAGACCCGTGTACAATCCTGAAAATATAAAAGTATTGAAGACGATGATGAGGAATGTTTTTAGAAGGTAGCTTTAAGGAATAAATCCTACGCCTTCAAATAAATTACAACACGATGGACACATGAAGTTTTCGTATATCTCATACAATATGTCTGAACTATTATTAAAATAGTGTCTTTAACAAAGTAAGTCCGGCTGTCCAAGTTCAGTTCGGCAAATTAAAAGTAAAATTTAAATCTTCAAAGTTCAATCATAAATCTTTATACGAAGTAATCGTAATGGAATTTCGGCGTGGAATCTCACACTCTCGCCAAGTTTTAAGCCGTACACATGTGTACAATATCATTAAAATATTTATACAACGTAAAAACCCACAACCTCTAAAGGATGCGGTGACTCACGCTGACCTTATGAGACTTAATTATTCATTTCGCTTTTGCTTATTATAAAGATAATCGTTTAATTATAAATTCAATGAGATATATGAGAATTAACCGGCAGTTAATAGCAAATATATGTATGAAATATAATTAACGGATACAAATTACTTAAATTAAATATATAATGCATGGTGGATGGATATAAAATAAAAAATTAATTGTCAAATACAAAATCCAGGAAGAACCACTACTAATAATGAGAAAGAAACTGAGAAATGGGAGCGGTATTAAAAACGAACAACGAGAAATATACGAGTAGACTCATAAGCCAGTGATGCGAGAGAACACAAAAGTGCACTAAATGTTTCAGCAAAGATCCGCGCGCGCTGCTCACAAAACGCGAGGTATCATCGGGACGTCGGTCTCGTTAGTCCCATTCAGTTGTTCGCTTCCGTGGACTTCACAGACTACGGTCTTTTTGCTGCCCATTCGTCTGTTGCTCTTTTATTTGGAACCCGCCGGTCGGAACATCGCCATTGACTTTTACGATTACACCGTTTCTGTAACCATGCTATGTATTAACGACCATATTGTATGCATCAATCTTTTGGTGCACGGTTAATTGGTGACCATATTAGTGCGATTACTGATTTGTACTCAAATCTTACGTTATTACTAACGCTCATATTAATATTTTACTTTTTCAATAACACTAAGTAATACATATACGCTACAACAGTGAAGTAAATCATAGTAAACAAACCTGTTTTCTTTCTTTCGTACTTCTCTGAGGTCCGTCGAAAACACAAAGGGTGGACCAAGGCTTGATTCTGTTTCATTTTGATACGAAATCCGCCCAATGAAAACATTACGAGGGTTTAGAATCAATGATTATTTTCATTAATTTTTCACTAAATCACTTTATTGTATTCATAGGAGTATATTAAATATAAAATACGTTATAATTTAGCACCACCAAAGGAAATATGTATATCCATAGAAAATGTGTGACCGTACAAAATACGTTACTTTAGACCATTTTTAATTTTATAACCAACGTGACCTTAGAATCAACTGTACAACGTTAGAATGAAATTAAGGCAAAGCATTAAATCATGTCGAATTAGTTGTTAATCGGCACCGAATAAACACCGTTATTTTAAATTCGTAATGCTGTGGAAATAAAAAATGTGGCAGATTTTACCGTTAATTGTAACTTCTCTTCATACGTACACATCTGTGATCGTTTTACTTGCGTCTTTTGCGAAGTATATAGGTACATACTTATCATCTCAAGCGGCTAATAATTTATGAATACGTAATTAGTTACGGATCCATTATACAGAAACCTTTAATTCTTTTATTTGCTCTTTACCCGTCACGACGCTTCAATTTGTAGATGTCTGCTAATAAGTTCTAACGAAATAATTTTATTGACTCGCCCTCACTAAATGCGGTCCTCTATAAAAGGTATTAAGAAAATGGAGAGCACTGGCCGGAAAAAGTGCGATTCCTATGTCAACGGTATTCGCAGTCCTTCGTTTAACGGAAAGAATTCACTTGGGGCTCACTCCTCGAATATTATACCTACGTCTTATTGATGTTATATTTCTTCGGGTATCAAGTTAATTAACACTCATACATACATATGTATATTGTTGACAAAATGGAAAAATAATCCTGACATCAAAAAGATTACGAATATTATTTGCTATAACATCATTCAGTAGAACTTTAATGTATTTATAATATAAGTACATATATCTCTACCTTTTCTTGTACAAATACAATGAAGCTCACATTGTATTAATACCGACCATTGCT
>DWEE01003911.1:0-10114 GCA_018245755.1 Parelbella macleannani
GTTTATTGCTGTAATAAAATTAACATCCCACGTAACTTTTTTAAACAAGTGTTTCTCTACATACCGTAAGAAAACTTAGCAGAAAACTTTTTTTAAAATATATATTTAGCCTGGCAAATAGGCAGACAGGCCACCTGCTGCAATAAACATCAGAAACGGAAGACTAATGCGAATATTCTAGAATAACTTAAAATATTTAGTTCATTTTCACACTACATTTAAGTTTGGTTTGGATCAAGTCACAAAGGCATATTCATTTTTATTGCCTTGTCCTGGTAAGCAAAGTAGAGGAACTAAATGCCCGGATACATTAAAAGGAGCGTACATAATGTCTGCAACGCATTAAGAATTTATAACACGCAAAAATCAACACGGCACTGGCGAGGATCTCGTTTCGTCGATACGTGACGCAACTTCACTGATCTATCTGCGCGTACGAATGGTATAGATGCATGTAACATATTGTATCCTTCAATATATTTGTATAATATGATAACACCCCGCACAGACGTCTGCTCTCTCTGCAACTTAGAAAATTAAAATGGCTAAGGAAGAGAAAACCAAAAATGATTTGATAATCCAGTTAAGAGTTCACAAAAAACGTGCGCAAGCCTTTTTTAACAATTTAAAAGAAGATTCCCCGAATGTTTATATATTTTCGTATAACTGTCAAAAGAACCTGCCTTTGTCTAAAATTACTGACCAAAGTACCTATTACTCTAGGCAGTTGTTGATTTTTATTTTCTAGCATAATATAAGAATATACTATTACAATATTGTTTTATTGTTATTTATTTATGAAAATATCAAATAACCCGAACAGAAAATTTTGTTACGAATGTACTAAGTATGCAAATTTAAATCATAAAACAATAATTTAATTTACTCTACAGTCAATTTAAAAAGTATTCAATATGAACGGGCCTTATCAATTTCAAAACAAGAACAAAGGCATTGGCCCCACCCCGACAATGACCCATCTCACTCTGTCAATATCGGAAATGTGCGAGAGACATATTCAGTACTCGTTACTTAAAATATACAGACTATAAAATTAACTTCTGCGAGTTATACGTGGGATTTTAAATTTTATTGGGTAAATTTTGTTCATATTGAATAAACACGTGTAAAGAATAAATATTCCTCAAGATTCCAACCTTAGTGAACGTCCAGGAAATATCTTGCAATTTCTCTTTAATATTTTCTTTCGAAAATCACTTTAATATTAATTCTGCTCATTTGAAACTGCTACTACACATTAATCGCAGTTTATACTCTGAAAGCTTTCAATCACTTTTAACTTTTGCTATCTTTATATACCTTAACAACCACAAGGATACTTATAATTAAATTTCAACAGCTAAAGCTTTAGAACGATATTTATTTATTCTTCATTTAAACCTTACAAAATAGTAGAGGATTAATAAGGCGGACTTAATGCTAAAAGCATTCTCTGCCAGTCAATCTTTAATGTTAAATGAAAATTATAGACAACATTGTGCAAATGTTTCATAATATATTCAATAAGTGCATAGAGTAAATAACTTTTCTTGTATGACACAGCTGTGGGAAATACAAATGTATCGGGTCCTTCCCTACGAAAGCTTTCGAAACACGCAACTTCACAACAAGTCCGCGTTTCATTTCTGACCGTAGTGCGCGTCACACATCATTTATACCATACACTTCTCTCATGTAGCTCTAAAATCTAATTACATCTAATTTTATTTTACCGGTGTATTCCCACCACTGTCGCCTAGTGTTCTAATTAAACGCCGATCACCTCGGACGATATCACTGGTGAGAGCCGTCAGTCGCCGTCAGTCGCCGTCAGTCGCCGTCGGCCGCGATCTCCTCCTTGACGCGCTTGTCGATGCGCACCTGGTCGGAGGTGGCGGCGGGCGGCGGCTCCTGGTCGTCGTCCTGCGCGTCGTCCTTGCTGTTCTCGTGCAGCAGCACGTACTCGCGCTGCGAGAACCCGAACTTCACCACGTCGCGCTCCAGCAGCTCCACGTAGCGACGCGGCTCGATCTTCTTGTTGTTCACGAACGTGCCGTTCGCGGATTCTGTTTCGCGATTGAAGGAACCTTTTATCAGTTTATATCGAAAACACCGGATGTAAAATAAAAACGGATGTAAAAATAGAAACAAGGTTATCGAAATAGCTCATAGGATTGGCAAGATGAAGTGGCAGTGGTTTGGTCACATCTGTCGCAGAACCGATAACTGTTGGAGTAGACGTGTTCTAGAGCGGATACCGTGACTTGGCAAACGTAATATGAGCTCTCCGGCTAGTTGGAGATACAATATTGGCAATAGTGCCGGCAGTAGTTAGGTAAGAAAACCTGATAATGGTGGTGATTCTGGTGCTGATGGTGATTATGGCGGTGATAATGACAATATTGATGATGATGGTGGTTATCACGAGAACGATGATGGCGGAGATGCCGGTAATAATGGTGGTGATGATAATGATGGTGCTGGCGGTGTTGGTGGTAACAATGATTTTAGTGATAATGGTGTTGATGATGATGGTGATGGTGCTGATGATGATGGCGGTGGCGATGGTGATGATGGTGGTAGTGGTGATTATAATGACGAAGACTACGTTGATAATGATAACTGGCTGTTGGTGAGCTATGAAGGCGTGTGGTGGCGGTGCGGACCCAGGTCGATGATGTAGGGGCGCACGCGGCGCGCCTGCGAGCCGTCGGGGCGCGCGAAGGGCGTGGCGCGGAACTGCAGCGCGGCGTGCTGCTTGCTTACGGACGGGTGCTCCAGTGGGATATCGGCCACCTGCTTGTCGCGCCCCAGCAGGAAGCACGACTGCCGGTGGATGTACAGGATCGGTAGCGCCTTGTCCCCCTTAAACGGGTAAAACCTGTCCGGCGGGACAGACTCGCTTAAAACTTCAATTCGTTAAATATTCTATACGCACCCTTAATGGATAAAACATGATGACTCCAAACAAAATCAGCAAAGCTTCGCTGTTTACACCAAAAGCATATACATGCATATACATAACACATGGACTTTCTACACCGACTACAATTCTAATGATTTTTTTTAAAACAAGCAACTTTTAAAACTAACGAATACCTCCATCTCCTTTTCGGTTGCTTCGCGTCGTCTGGCTCCCTGTACTTGATCACCACGCCATTAACAGTGTTGGCATCGGCCGTCAACTTCCCAGAAAGACCAAAATTGGGCTTCTCCTTGTCAGCCGGCGCCTTAGAGCCCTCCTTCTTAACATCCACCTTGCCCCAAGTGTACTCCTTACTATCATCAGCATCAGTAAATCTAGGAAACAACCAATCGACATACATAGGTTGTCTTCGCTAATGGAACATGGTCAGAGCTATCAAAGTATTGAACTGCTGTACTATACTACGCTTTACAACACACCTGGTGCTGCGGTCGCGCGGCGGCGCGGCGGGCGCGGCGCGGTGCGGCTGGTGCGGCGCGTGCGGCTCGTGCGGCTCGTGCGGCTCGTGCGGCTCGGCGCTGCGGCGGCGCTCGCGGCCGCGCTCGGGCCGCTCGAGCTGCTCGACGCGCTCGGCGCCACGCCGTCCGCGTTCACGGAGCCGATCCTCTGGACTCTTCGACGGCTCCCTGGGGACGATTTCACTAACGGGATTTGAAAAGTTTGAATCGTGGTTTCGAACTGCACGAAAACATTAAAGATTATTTTTTAAACTATTTTAATTTTAATAGTATCAAAATAAAATTGATTACAGCTCCGATGCAAGAAATTAGCACACGATGTATAATAAATTGTAAAATATTACCTCTGATGGAGCCCCGGCGGCTTGTCCGGTCTGCCTGGCCTGTCGCGCCGCATGTCCCGAATTCTGCGAGCCGATATTGAGTCTAGTTATGTTCACGTGGGTGCTGATGCGTACAAGCAGGTATATTGGATAAAAAGCAATACATTCACCGAAATAAAAATAATCACACAGGACCTCCATGCTCAACACAGAATTAATACCAAATATAATAATAATAAAACTTCATAATATAATACTTAAAAGTATGCTGTCTGACACACTTGTGCTTTAAAAACGATACAATTAATTCTAATTTAACTTCGGCCATTTCCAGTAAGTTATATTTTACTGCCGAAATGATAGCCCGTATGCACCCGTAATTTTACAATACAAAAATATTGAGAAATTAAAAAAAACAATTTGAAACGAAAACTTGAATGTCCAAGTTCTATCCACATTTCAATACTAAGTGACAACAACTAAGACATAGTAACATTAAATATGACTTGCAGGAAGAACGAAGTTACTTATTATAAAGTATAACTAAACCTGTAGTAGAATGATAATAAATATTATTTAGTGAACATCAAAAAGATATCTTCAACGCGAGGAGGCAGTTACTTGACACTCCTGTCACACTTACCATTGGGTGGTACTTGGGTAAAACGTTGGTACTGTGACGATATATGCATATATACCTACTGAATTTCATCCATTCGTGGATTTCTCGTCCTCAAAAGGAATATATATACAAATATATAATCTCGATTACATTGCAGTGATTAGACAATGAACCAAAGCTTGAACCGTAAATGTTAAACTTTTTTTTTAATTATATCCTGTTTCACCGAGGTTCTAAATTACTTTTAGCTATAATCTTACATACATTATGTATATACTTATATTTCGAATCACAAATCTACTTAAATGATCAGATAATTCATGTCTGCTTCGACAAAATCTTGACTGTTGTATCTGCATATCCCATTTCTTATCTTCAATATCCTTATTTGAATTCTTTTGAATATTTTCAAATATCCAGCAATCTAAGCTTTCTCATTCATATCTTCTTTACAACTCCATATTTCTTTAACTATATGTTTGCTCTCTATTTACAAATCTATTTTACTCTTGTATTGCATCATATTTAATTTTATCTCATGTACAAAACATGATGCGTCATATGTATAATATATACATTAAATAATCTAATCTTCTTATAATCGTACTTCATTCTTGAGTAATAATAATATGCAATATTAGATGCAGCAAAATCTTCATGTATCCTTTTTCATGCAATCATGCCAATCATATCATTTTATTATGATATTTTGATAATAAGTTTGTATTTCATTGAATAAATAAATCGTGTTCTTCAAATGTTATATCCAATCTTCAACACTCTGTGAGAAATATTTTGAAAGCGTACAAACAAGCACAGTGTTGATAAAACTATAGCGATTGTAAACATGACCCAGGGTTTATCGAAACGATAAGACTGTAGTATTTGCCCACAAATCTCAAAACATAGCATGACACGAAGAGAAGTTATGATAAATCGCTCCAGAATGCACCTTCTGTGTTCGTACATTGAAAAATGAGAACGCCAACAAAATCGTTCTGAATTGATTATCACTTCTTGATATTATTACTTCTGAACGAAAACAAAATACGTCATGGTATTTTTCCAGAAACTCCAGAACGAACGTTTCAACTACTCTCATACACGCCTAGAGTTAGCATCGTCTAACTTAAACAACTTTAAATAATGTCGCAACTGTAACATGTTCTGATCGAACTCGTTATTATGTTCTGTAGAGATGTCACTGTAAAAACAAATATATCGGTTTAACTTCGCGAATGACACACCGCCAGCGCGGCCGCTACACAATCATGTTTGCAGTATGACTCTAACATTAAATCTACATGCGAATATACTTTGTAGGAAAACATTAGTTACATTAAATATGTTGTTGTGACGATCTTGCAGGTGAACAATGATAGAGTGGCAATAAACGTACCTTCCGGGCGACAAGCGTTCTTCGCGAGGCTTTTCCCTCTTGTCAATAAAATCCCTCTCACGGTACCGCGGGGGCTCCGGAGGAGCGCGCCTGAAGAACAGGTAGAACTTATTAGGACTGGCATTGATTAACATTCACATACAATACGCTGAAATCAACTTGACACTAGCGAGCAACGCGCAACTGAGCTTTCTCTCCCGCCATCCCTCTCCGCCCACTGCTCGCACCTCCACGGTACTGACAGTAAATTAGTTATAAGCACGTGCGAGACATTTAAAATCCATATTAAACTAAACATATGATAAAAACAAAGGTTTTCCTGCAGTTTATATGTCGAAAGTAGATTATCTTAGCGAGACGCTTAGCTGACTTCTGTGAGTTATATAATTGTCTCAGTCAAGAGAATTGAATTGAACTACATGTACCTAGGTTCTTAAGACTTAGGACTAACTTTTTCGCCAACTTTACAAAAGTGACTCTGTGACATTAAATTAGTGCCTTGGTCAAATCTTTGTTCATAAGAAATACTATAGAATAGAATCTATACATTTGAAATATAAGTAAATTGTCTCATCTGTAAAATTTTCATAATAAAACCTATTAATCTATTTTGTTGAAATTTAGTCAAGCAGATTGAACCATGAAAAATAACATGGACTATTTTTACTTTTTTAAAATGAAACCATAAAGCAATATCACAAACATATACATATGTCTGTATGTACTGGCAAACTAGTCACTAACTTGAATAAACAGTTTTGTTGCTGTTATTGAAACAAGAACGTTACTGCACTATAAATAAATTTACATAAATCGCATGTAACAATTTACCTCTCTCGAAAATCCCTATTGTCGACGAACTCCCGTCTCTTTGGACCCTCATACTGATTGTATCTGTCGTTTGCTAGAATTATAAATAGACGATTTAAAAAGGGAAGAAAAAAAAACAGATCATTCAAAACATGCGGATAGGGTGGTATAAACACCTCTTGGATCATCCC
Organism: Parelbella macleannani; assembly: GCA_018245755.1. Taxonomy (NCBI): domain Eukaryota; kingdom Metazoa; phylum Arthropoda; class Insecta; order Lepidoptera; family Hesperiidae; genus Parelbella; species Parelbella macleannani. The sequence goes on from DWEE01003911.1 coordinate 6,790, forward strand.
TGTAATAAGTATCCTCTCTTGGTCTCTTGTTGTAGTGCTCTTCAGGCCTACGATCTTCAAAACGCGGTCTGAAAATTAGTTTTAGGCTACAATTAATTAATATAACAAATTTAAACATGCAGTACAAATTTTAACTGGCCGCCTTTAATATGGCTTTGCAACTTAATCTCAATCAGGCATATTTATGATTTGTACATACATTTTAAATTATAAGCTACTCTCCGAAAAAAATAACCTCTATGGACCATGTGACCACATAGGATGTTGTGATATTATTTTGCACACAGTTTACAAAATTCCAAAAACACCTTTTATACTCATCGTAATCTCTTTGCCGGTAACTGTGTTCAATATTGGGATTATCATATCTCCCACTCGGACCAAACTTTTCTCTGTTTCTGTCAAATTTATCCAATTGTTGCGGTACTCTGTAATTAAACATCAATATTATTATATCTTTTGAGTTAATGTAGCCAACATTGTCATCTGTTTAGATTCAAGGCTTACCTCTCATTACGTTGTCTATCATAATTGTAATGGTCTTGGTGATACTTGTGATCCTTACTGGAGCCCTGGTAGAAGCGCTGCACCTCGTGTCCCCGGTCATAGTGTTCAACAGATGCTGACCGGCGATATTCTTTTCTGTAATATATAAATAATTAATATATAAATCATTACAGTCCATGCAGTACCAGTTGGATATACCTTACACAAGAAAGCAGTGATAGAGAATCAGATGAGCAATATCAATTGTAAAGCATTTCTGTATTTGTTGATTATTGCAGAATAACTTTAACTTAACCATTTGGTTAAGAAAGGATTTCCACAATGTAGCACATTAAATGTATTTTTGAAAAGATAACCTAAAACACCATGAGATAAAAATGGCAACTTTAGGTAACATTACATGTATGCATATAACAGTTAACTGCGGACCATGACACTGCTACATCAATTTTTATAAGAAACAGTTGTTATCAAGATTATGTATTTTGATCTGAAAGATATGGTTTCTGGCACATGTCAACCTCCAAGGGTTCAAGGAGGTTAATAGGCATTCGGAGGCACTGTGAAGGCAGAGACTGACTGTAATGTGCACAGAAAGGATGTAAATATAGAATGGCATTCGGTTTTTCTTTCTCTATCAATTGGTATATAATTGCAAAATTAAAAAAAAAAATGTTCCACCTATATGTCTGAGTGGCTAAACAATAATATGAAAACGTTCAGATTGTAAACAATTTATATTCTAACTTTTAAAAGTCACCAATGCAGCACAAAATTTTTTTTTTTCAGTGTTCAGAATTTTTTAGGTTAGGTAAGAAATTTACATTTGCAACTGTCATACTGAGATAATTTTTGATTATATCTCTATAAAATATCACTAATTCTAGGCAATTTTCAGCTAGGAAATGTTTATACAATACTTCAAACAAAACGGTTAATTAGTTTATTTGTTTCTAAATTGTTTCTGGCATATCCATAAAGGCAAGGGTCCTTTATGCACTCTGTGTGCATAGGTATTGAAGTGTGAAAACACAACTAATGCTATAGAGGCGACCTTAAACCTCGGTGTGCAAGAATAGCAACATATTATGACCAGCCTTAGGCAAAACTTACTTGTTAAAATAAACTGCAACATACTAACAAATACTAACTAGAATCTGTTTAAATAAGTCCTTTTCATACACACTTTAAAGTGTTTTTATGCATAGAGTGCCTCAATCAAACAATTGCAAGCATATTTGCCAATCAGGCCGGGGTTCATATCCCAGGTCAAGAAGTATTGAATTTTTCTAATTTAGAATTTATAGTAGTGGTTCACAGTCTAGATTTATGTCTGGTGTATAGCAATAGCATTACAGGCGTGATGTTACGTATTTCATACATATTTATAGGCATATTTATGGTGTAGTCAATTATTATACTGTAAAAATATCTGAAAAAATACTCACTGATAGTAGGTTCTTGTTGGTTGACTGCCATCTCCAGACGAGGGTCTACGTTCTTTGACCACACTGTGCAGGCGCCGTGGTATACTTTGTTCTTCGTCTGCAAAACGCAGTGCAATCCAAGAATTATTTATAATGTATATGCATACAACAAGAAACTGATCTTTAAATAGCAAAATAAGCATTGAAAACAATGTTAAATGACAAAAAATAAATGATTAACATATACGTTATATTAAATGGTCTGAATATTCCAAGTGTTTGGCTAACAGCCATGTTATCACTGTAAACCAAGAGTATAAAGTTGTAATGTACGTTCATGCATAAAAGTCACCTTCACTGACGGTAGACGTCCGCGCCCGTTTAGTCTTATGTTTGTGCTTTTTTTTCTTTTTAACATTTGTTCCATTGTCGCTCAGTGAGAAGTGGTCGCAAGAAATAACAGATTCAGACCGTCGCTTTCTTTTACCATGCTTCTTCTTCTTTTTCTTATGTTTGCGTTTTTTGGACCGTTTATGATCCTCAGAATTACTTTCGGAATCCGAAGAGTCTACATGCTTCCTCTTTTTTTTGTACCGGTGATCCGATTCTGAAGACTCCTCACTTTCGCTCTCAGAAGAACTGCTAGACTTATCACAGTTAGATTCTTCAGACTCATCTGATGTAACATGATGACGTTTCTTTGATTTCATTTTGAAAAGCAATTAATTAATCCACATCTAAAACTGGGTTTTAAATCACTTTGATCATAAAAAACAAAACAAAACACAAACGTTGTTCAGATTTTACGAAGGTGCGGCCGAACGACGACAGCGAAGAACATAGACAAAAGTAAATATAGATAATATAACACACCATAGATAATATCAATGTGATCAGCAAGTTTTCCTTACATTAAAGCCGACAGATACACAACAAATGAACTTCAGATTCCAAACCTTTTATTTATTACATTTCGTTATAAAAGCGATTGAAATTAAAATGGTGGTTTTTCAAGTAATCAGCACTTTGTAAAATCGTTTGTCAATATTGGATAATTTTGACAACAAAATCGAAATGCAATGTTTGGATGTACTGATGACGAAATTGACAATCTGATTTGACATTTGTCACCGTCAACAATTGTGTAAAAAGAAATTATCCTTTGACAAATAATTTAACAATTTCTCGTATTAACAATTGTGCAAATATAATCTATGTATAGGTATTTATAGAGTACATGAGTTTAGCTCCGTACAATAATAAGTTAAATTCTTACATTGTTTTTTCCGTTTCTGTGACTCGCAGTGCTTAAGGTTATTTCTATACGATAAACTAAATTTTTACAACATTTTCTGTACTAGTAAAAATATATAATCATGGCCATGAGGAAG
>DWEE01003912.1:0-10111 GCA_018245755.1 Parelbella macleannani
GTCAAAGTGTTAGATGAGCTGTACATTGACACTGATAGTCCTGCTGATCAGGAGATTTTGGTGTGTACATATATTGATAACATAAAAGATATATAAATGATAACATTATTAATTAATTATATGTGATTTGGGGGACCTACTTACTAAAGATTCGAATTGTTACAATGTACTGAAATCTGCAAAATAATATATAAAGGTTAGGAAATTGTTCAAATAGGTTTAATGTTTAATTTTATATTATTTAGTAGAGGTTAAGGAACCCAGTAACAATTACTGATAACAGTAATTGTTATTTTATTTTTCGCATTGTCAAATAGCTTATTAATTTAGACCATTTTATTACATAGAAGTTCAAGAACTACTTTTTTCCCTGTTCTATTCTTGTTTTAGCCACATGTAATAGGTATTATTTTTAATGTTTTAAAACACGAATAGATTGTATCAAGTTTTTTTAATTGCAGGAAAATAACGTTGACGTATTGCAAATTCGGATTTTAGATCAACTAAGGCTAGTAGTAGCTAATCAAAAGTCTGTTGTTTGGATTTCAACATCTATGCCAATTGTTTTCACACCGAAGAATACTGGCATTTTAGTCAATCACAGCAGAATTGTAGTTAAAGTTGATGCTTTTAATAGTTTTCATAGTAGCTTGCAAAGTAGCTTACCCCATGTACTAAATGAAAGTGACAACCAGTTTAATAACATAGGGATGATCAACAGCGGTCTTCTCAAACCATACATGACTGTGCCAGAGAAGATCGTTTTAAGGGCACTGCCAATAGACAGTGATGGAAAAAGGAATCTTATACATCCATACATTGTTTTTGTACACGAAGACTTTTTAGATGAGAAATATAAAAAGTCGACAGTGATATTAGCCACTATGAAACATATTCCGTTCAAATTACATGAAAACAAAGAGGAAGATGACATTGATGTAGTGAACACGCAAATAGATGGCTTGTGTGTCGAAATAGTACCTGTGGACAATGTAGTATTTAGAAGCTTGTGTCGTGAGTTATACACAAAGAATATTCCAACAGTATTAATACCTAAAGCACTTAATGTGATAATTAATATTGAGAACGGAACGAAAATTATATTTGAGATAATAGGTGATAAATTAGAACCCCCAGATCATATCGATATTGTGACATATTCGGAAAAAACCCAAACAGAAATCGATGTGATTGAGAAGTTCAAGAAATGTGTTGTTGAGAACACACATTCTGGTAAACAGTTCCTTATCAACGATGGAATGGTTAAGCAGAATTTGTTGATAAGCAGTGGATTTTTACAATTCAAGCTCAAACCAGAAAAGTTTAAGTACGCTATGCTCAATTCTGAGTCGTTCAGACATTGCACTGTCGCTGCCAAATGTTTGAGTGATACAGATCTGGCGCTTCCAAAACCGTCAATGCCCAACTTAGAGTATGATTACAAAAATTATTGTAGAGCCATGAAATCAGTGCAGAAATTAGTTCAGAATGTGGTATCGCATATTTATTTTGAAATACACAGAGAGGCCAACTTCAAAGGAGTGTCCGAGATCAAAAGTAATGTTTTGGTTACAGGTAAATATAAAAATTATTGCATAACATAATTTATAATAGGAGTGCTGTGTTTCGTCAAACTGCCACGTTTAATTTTAAGACTTTTTGTAAGAGGAGGAAATTGGTTTTTTCAAAATGATTGAATTTCTGCCTAGCCTTTTGACTGCCTCGTTGGTCGAGCGGTTGCAAGCACGACTGCCGACCGGGAGGTCCTGGGTTCAAATCCCGGGTCGGGTGCTATTGGATTTTTCTAATTTAGAATTTCTAGCAGTGGAATTGAGTCTAGAGTCTGGAATTGCGCCCGGTGCGTGGCAATAGGCTTACCACCTATTCCACGGGACTTAAACGTAACTGGTGAAACGTGGGAGTGTATTACACTCCTCTGCCTACCCCTTCGAGGATTACAGGCGTGATGTTACGTTTAAATTTCTGTTTCTGAGACGTAATTTTAAACAGATTTTACTTCGTTTAAGCTACACACCATACTCTAATATATCGACCGATAAATTTTTATGGCGATCAAATGTATTAAATTAATAGTTTACTAAATTATTAAATAAAATAATTGTTTGCTAAAAATTGTTTCTAGGAAATAGTGGTACGGGCAAATCTGCCCTCTGCCACATAGTGCAGAAAGAGCTAACCGTGTGGTCGCACATCCTGCACTGCAGATCGCTGAAAGGCCGCAAAGACATTCCCGAAGTGCTGGGCAAAGCTATACTGATGTGCCAGGAGCGCAGCCCCGCGGTGCTCATATGCGACGATCTTGATGCCCTGGTGCCTCCCAATATGGAGGGTGCTTCGCCACAGGACATAGCTTACTTTCAAAGGTATTATGTCCATATACATTTTATTTTCAGAAGAAGCATCTATGTAAAAATTATGCTTTATTACTTTGCACGTTAGAGCTCTATTTACTAGATATAATTAATCAAATTTTATTTTTATTTATTACAATGATAATACAATTTATTGTTATCCAGTAATCTATAACAATCGATAGGTGTATGAATAAATGGATGATATGTAAAGATCTAGAAAACTCCGTAAGGGAGTTGGTGTGAATGTATAATAATAATAAAATTAAATGGAAATTTTGATCGATTCAGGTAATGAAGGAGCCAAAGATTTATCTACGTTGATTAAATGGGCCACATACTGGCTTCTTCTGTAATTTTTGGTAACCAATATAATAACCCCTCAGGCTGGCGGTAGCAATAAAACATATGCTTCAAACGTGTGCGGGTGTGTGTGTGCTGATGACGTCACTCAGCATGAAATCCCTGCATCCTGTCCTGAGGCAGTTCAACGGAAAGCCGATGTTCACAGCGCACTTTGATATAAAGGAGCTTAATCAAGTTAGTTAATATAGTTCCACAGGCTTGCATTTTATTTATAATTTAATAACGAGTGAAAAACGGATATGGAATTTTTTATCTGCTTAGATTGTATTTATAATTTTGTATTGTATTTTTGATTAAATGTATATTAAAAATTAACAGCAATTTTGACAGATAGAAAGACAGACTTCAAAGAAAACGATTTTAAAAGAAAAATAAAAAAAAGTAAAAAATAATTGCTAATCGTAGCCTGCACATCGGCACAACTATTGACACCAATTTTTGCTAGTTGGCAAATTTTATGTAATGGAAACATACCGTTATTATCATAAAAAGATAATGCATTTGTTTTGGTTATCAAACAATGTCTTCGTTTCCATAATATTCCATAAGGACGAGAGGGAAGAATTGTTCAAGCATCTGCTCAACGACAAAATCAAGGAGACCTTCCTCATCGAGGACGACGATGTGGTCAAGTTGGCCATGGACACAGCTGACTGCAATGTTAGGGAGATCGTGGACTACCTCAATCGGAAGATATTCAAGGCGGTGAAAAACAAAAGTAAGTGTTATTTCCAAATATGATCGTCGCGCCATTGCAGTCTCGGATCTCTGATACTAGAGTTCTTCTTTTTCTATCCGATCCTTTTACCGTTCCTGCTGGATATGGGTCTCCTTTCAGCATGACAGGGCTAAGCCGGATAATTTATTCGGGTTTGTAACTTAGAGTTTCTAGAAGAAACTTCAAGTACTGGTTTGGAGTCTGAATATGTCCACGATGTATGGCAATAGGTTCACTCCCTATTCTATAGTGGAAGATGACTGGTGCAATGTAGGAGTGCAATAGTTTCTTCTGCCTACTCCTTCGAGGATTACAGGATTACGTTTGATTTATTTTATTTTCAGAATCAAATCCCGAAGAGCCGAAGCCACGTCTGGTTCAGGACGTGACCAAGGACAAGGAGAAGGCCGATGCCTTCGACATCTGGGGCCCCGTGGGCGGCTTGGACGACGTCAAGCGGGAGCTTACCGAATGCTTGTTTTGGCCTATTATGGTAATTACTGACTGCTGTTGGTCGAGTGGTTGCAAGCGCGACTACCGATCGGGAGGCCTTGGGTTCAAATCCCGGGTCGGGTACTATTTCAATTTTCTAATTTAGAATTTCCAGTAGAGATTTGGAGTCTGGATCTGTGCCCGGTGTATATCAAAAGTCTCACCATCTATTCCTCGGGACTTCATGTAACTTAACTGGTGAAACGTGGGAGTGCACTACACTTCACTGCCTACCCCTCCGGAGATTACAGGCATGATGTTACATTTTTGTGGTAATTATAATTGGTCTATTAAGTGTCGAGGGAGACTAAGTCTCATCTATCTTGACCAAATAGATCAAGTTCTGGTTGATGTGCCAGTTAGAGGTCGCCGAAACCGGCGTACATGTATGAAGAGATGATGAATATAAAACAAGCGCGGCAGATCTGCATGATGGTGATATATGACACTCCATTCTCTCTGCCTATCCCGTAAGAGATATGTCCTGAAGATATGTATGAATGACTTCGTTAAATGATTTTTGTGGCAAGTGCAAAGTACATACAACAAGCAGGAATCAACTTGGCACCTGCGAGAAATTAGGTTCTCCTTCTGTCATTTACTACGCACAATAACTTATCTATCGTTATACGCGCGTGTGATGATGATATTGATATAAATCTGAAAATATGAAGAAGTCTTTAAACAAATGCTTTTTGTGCAGCCAGTACCCCTCTACTATGTCATTATGGCGATGTGCATAGATAATTTCTGCAAGTTATTTGCATGTACTGTTCATTTCAGTTTAATTTTACATACATATACATACGTGTACATTTTTTAACGTGAGCCAACATCACATTCATTCATTTGCTGAACATACCATTACCTCAGTACCCAGCTGCCAATATAAAACCTACCTTTTTCCAGTATCCAGCGTTATTCCCGTCGCCGTCGTGCGGTGTGCTGCTGTACGGGCCGCCCGGCACTGGCAAGTCCCACATCGGCTCCTGCCTGGCCAAGCTCACCAACATGAAGCTGCTGGTGGTCAAGGGTCCGGAGTTGCTCTCCAAGTACATAGGACAGAGCGAGAAAGCCGTTAGAGATATATTTGACAAGTAAGCAGAGTGGTCTTCGCAAGTATACAGTGGAGGTCTGATTTGATTTCTGTTAACGTGGCATTGAAATTCACTGAGGTTTTTGTTCTGGAGACTTTACGTGGCACCGGCATTCGCGAGAACATGTGATTGTGCAGGGTGATTTGTGTTTAGCGTCATATGATCACAGCACATGCCATAGCGAGCTGAAAGTCTGTGGGCGGGGAGTATTCCATTACAGGCCAGTGACGTAAGATAATTAGGACAGCTTGTATCTTTGATGTCTTCTGTCAATGTTGATAATTATGTTGTGATAGCTGTTATAATTGTGAAGTATTAATTGGAGGGAAGATATATAAACTCATCAGTATTCCTTACTGATGGGGTACGGTATACGCCAATGATAACGGTATCAGAAAGGGCAAGTGCGAGACAGGACGCATTCCTGATGTCGGGTTCAAATACACTGTGGTTTAGGTTTTTCTTGACATAAAAATTATCCCATCGCACTGATTTAGGGTATTATGAGTGAAGTGTGCGTTGAAATTGTTGTTAAGGCTAGGAATAGATTTTAATTTTGAGATATGGCATTCTGTCATAACTAATACATCGCAGTCAATTTTAATCGATTGTAACGTGACTTGAAAAGTGTCCAAATTTTTGTAGATAGGTACTTCTTATATTTTGTGTAAGAATATTTAAATGACTATCGGATGTGATGTGTAAGCGACATTCACTTCACAGCGTTCCGGGGGGAACAGAATTTTATAGTTTTGTCTTAATAATTCTATTGCCAACAGGGCTGACATGATGAGGCCGTGTATTCTGTTTTTCGACGAGTTCGACAGTCTTGCTCCCAAGTAAGTAACATTTATAATTAGATCAATCTGAATGTCAGTCGAGCGTTTCAACGCGCTTGATATCTTCAATACAAAATTGTCAGCTCCTTAGAGACTATGAAACGCCCGATTCTTCAAATCTCTTCATACGGATATGTGAAGTTTGGAGGTCGCCGACTTCTCTATTAGCATAAATTAAGTAATGCAATTATTTTACCATTAATGCGAGTATGTTGAGTATATTTTTCTTTTTTTAAATTAATCGCTATTAATAATAATCGAGTTCGACCACGTGATTAGGGACACGTTTGTGAGCAGGATGTTTGTAAGACGTGCGATGGAGAGTAATGTGTCGTGATGTTGTTGCGGGAGGTGTGTACGGGAGGTGTGTACGGGAGGTGTGTACGGGAGGTGTGAGGGTGTCTGTGTGCGCAGACGCGGGCACGACTCGACGGGCGTGACGGACCGCGTGGTGACGCAGCTGCTGGCGCGGCTGGACGGCGCGGAGCGGAGCGCGCGCGCGCCCGTGCTCGCCGCCACCGCGCGCCCCGACCTGCTCGACCCCGCGCTGCTGCGCGCCGCGCGCCTGCAGCGACACCTGCTCTGCCGCCTGCCCGCGCCGGTACCCGCCCCGCGCGCCCCGCACGCCCGCACGCCCCGCACGCCCCGCCAACTAACAATATTTATTCATCTTCTGTCTCGTTTGCACCACCATGTGCTAGTATATTATTAAAACTCCACATATTACTATATGGTAAATAACATATCCGACTGATCTCCATCCGGCCTCACGTGTAATAATCTTATTGCGAAATCATTTGTTTGCATCTGCGAGTGACCCAAAATATTGAATTATTATTATATCTCAAAATGAATTTCCCTTCGACTGATCTATGACCGCGATAAAGGTCAACTGCGAATTTTACATTTTGTAAATTAGTGACCTAAAACTATAACACTAGTTTCGATTGTAAAATTCAACTATTATAATACAATAGTTATTCATAAAATAATCCAATACACGTAAGATATGCAAAAATGTGACACATAACTACGACTATCAAATCATCACAACGAGTCCTCCACAGAACAAACTAAAACACTCCAGTGCCATATACGAGTATCATTATCTTTCTTCTTTCTATCCTTTCATCACATTCCTTTCGCATAAGAGTTAAGTTCTCCACAATGCAACAAAGTTAACCAATCCGGTTTTTACCCGCAGCACGAACGCTTCGAGGTGCTGAAGACAATAGCGAAGAATGTCACAATAGACGAGGGTGTGGACCTGCGAGCGCTCGCGGATAGGACGGATGGGTTCTCACCCGCGGACCTCAAGTCGCTGCTCATCACTGCACAGCTGGGTCGCCTCGAGAGACAGCTGGTATGTACAACTTTACATATCATTGTCTAACCCAATGGGTCTGCAATCATAGGTTGTGGGTTCGATTCTCAAGCAAATCAAACATTTGTGTGATAAACATGAGTGTTTGTTCATTATTTGATTCGAAATTTCATTTGAATAATCAGTATTTTCCGTGGGTTTGATGAGGATATTTTAATTTTAAATTGAACAACATGATTCCTAATGTAGTTAAATTTAAATTAAGTTATTACTATGACATGCACATACAACCTGTCCATCACAGTTGAATATGAAGATTAACTTGTTTTTTAGGTAAACAGCGAAGAGAAAAGCATGGAATCTGTAATAGTGTACCAGGAAGACATAGAAAGCGCCCTGGAGGAGACCAAGCCTTCGCTGTCCCAGGAGCAGAGACTCTTCTATGATACAATGTAAGTTATATCCAAGTTCCAGAGCAAATTTAACCTAGAAACAATCTAATGTAAAGGGAATAAGCTTTATCCGAATATGTGAAGTCTATGTTAGGATGAATCTTTGCTGCCCATTAGAGTCACATGGGGTAGGCAGAGATCATGGAGTCAAATATCTCTTTCCTTACAGACTTGACGTGCTGAAAGTTGTTATTAAATAATTCCGTTTGTTATAGATACAAGAGATTCAGAGGAGAGCCACTCTCGCCCGAGCAGCAGTTCCTGGCCCAAAAGATGCAAAAACAACGAGTCACATTAGCGTGATGTTACCCATCACAATTAATTGAAAACGTAACTTCGCACCTCTACTCCCGAAAGGATAGGCACGGCAGTATAGTACACTCCCACGTTTCACCAGTTACGCTTACGTCCCAAAATAGAATGGGTCAATTATATATTAACGCTCAATATCATATATTATCATTAAACTTTTGTTTCTGTTCTTTCGTTAATAATTCAGAATGGAATTAAGTGAGATAATATATTCAATAATTAAAACAGTATTATTGAGCAAGAATATGTTTTATCGTTAGCTTTGGAATAAGTACAATACGTGCGATTGATGTTAGTGTGTGTGTGGGGCCCTGCGGCGGTACTCGGAGCTTAGTTAGTACAGGATATGAGGTATGTGTGTGGTTGAGGGAGTATAGAAGTGGTGTGTGTATGCGCGTGTGAGTGTAGAGGGGCGGGGGGTGGGGCATTATAGTAACTGTTAATATTATATATCTGTCTGATTTTTGGGGCTTAGGACGATCTGGGGTTCCTTAAAAGTAATGCTCTATAGGGGTAAGTCATTAACCCATAGCTTCATCTCTGTTCCGTGGATCAGCGTGGCAGAGGAAACTTCTAGACTTCTAGTTGGAAACTGTATTTAACTTCAGTGGTCTCCGGTATTTTGCTATTGAAATGTTATATTGTTAAAAATAAATAAAGTTACGCTTCGCTTACAATATTAATCAATATTAATATAAAATTTGGTGCTATTGTCGCTGTATGTGCAACACATTATAATAAAATGTACTTAGTGTAAAGAATGTGGTATGCCTTTTATCAAATTAATACCATATACTTTAAACATGTCATACAGTTTTTTTTACAATAAATTATTTCCTATCATAAACAACAGCTTTGAGGTTCTAATGTACTTTAATTTATTGTAATTAATTTATTTATAAATACTGCTTGATTAGTACAAGTAAGTAATTTAAAAATTCTTGGTACTGTAAATATTTTGTTTATAACCCGACCGCTAGATGTCGCTACGCTTATGTTTATTTGAAAATATATTTTTTGGATGTATATGTTGTTGCTATTTCTGTATAATTTGCTGTTTTAATAAATTGGGATTTTATTTTATGTTATTCTTTCAATATACCCGTATCCTAATGTTTAAAAAAAATAATCAAATCTTATATATACACGGAAAATAAAAAATCTCTTTGTCTTTAGTCGTAACTAAGCGATTTAATAAAAAATGTAGAGAGAATATCTGACAAGTAGATTTCGTTTTTATAAGATCGCCTCATATTTAAATGCTTTACCATGTATGTTGCACCAAAAACCGCAACAGATGGCGTAACAACTTAAAATTTAACATTTTTCGTAAGAAATATAAATACCTATTTGAAGACATCAGTGGGTCAATATGTTATGAGACAAATTTGTAATTTTTATAGAATTGAGCTCCCATGATTTCACACTTGTAAATAAGTGACAAAATTAAAACCACGCGTATACTCGTATATCTCTGAAGAGGTAGGCAGCGGAGAGCCCTACACTTCCACGATTTCCCTGTAATGATAAACATACGTCCCATCATGGTATAGGGTGTTATACATAGCTGCGTAGCTATTGTAGGTACTAATGTCTGCATTCACGGCCTATTTTCATATCTAAACGTATTTCAAGAAGATCTGAAAATGTCGAAGAACATAACAGGTTCATTTATATAATAAAATAAAAAAAAAACTTTAATTACATCTTCATCTAATCATGTTAGTATTTAATTGAAGACATGATTGATTAAAGTAGGTGTTGTGTTACCAATATGTAAATTTCTACAAATGGGCTTTATAATACATTTCGGGGCCTCGATACTTAGATGTGGCTGCGTGATGTAGAATTTATTCGACACATAGAATGTTACTAATGTGAAATACTATGGAACATAAAATAAATCGATATTAATCAGTCCATATTAATTATAAATAATAATCGACCCATTTCTCATTCCACTGTTGGAATATGGGTCTCCTCTCATATTGAGAGGATCAAGGCCATAGTCTGCCACGCTGGCCAAGTGAGGGTTGGCAGACTTCACACACCTCAGAATTTTTTTTTTTTTTTTTTATAAATTCTAAGGTGTGCAGGTTTCCTCACGATGTTTTCCTTCACCGTTAGCAAGTGATATTT
>DWEE01003913.1:0-10109 GCA_018245755.1 Parelbella macleannani
CTAGATGTGTTTAGGTATCACCATGGTGGTGGTGGTGGTGGTGGTGGTGGTGGTGGTGAGCCTATTACCATTAACATTGTAACTGTAAATGTATTTTGAACTCTCCCAAGGCTTTTATCATATCACCGGCTCTTTGAATGGTCTCCGAAGTACGCATTATTCTTCAACACGTGCTGTGGATATTGTTCTTAGAATAAGATCGGTTAAGGCCAACATCTACCATACTGGTCAAATGCTTGCTGGTATAGTTTGCGTTCTCATGAAAATCACTAAGGTGTATTAGGCGTTCTTTGAACGTATTGCTTTATTGTTACAACAAGTAAGTTCGCAAAGAAAGGTGTGCACCAGTATTTAAACCTAAGACTCTCGGAGTTTAAGCAAAATTCTAAACCACGAGGCTATCAGCGCTCATTTATTGCCCATGAAGAACAAATGTCATTTGTGTAATACACGTCTAGTACGAGTACTGACTCGCGTCTACTTATTCATGTCGACGAACCATTATCGTTATCTTCACACGCTGTAGGTATTATATTTGATATAGTGTTACTATCTTGTTCTTATTATAACTGCTCTATTTAATCACAACTACCTACGTACGTGCGTGCTCGATTGTCGCCGCATGGCGAAAATTTATGGACATTCGCTCACTGTATGTCTTTCGTGAATTTTATAGGAGCGCGCAAAAAGCTAGCTCGAGTTTTATAAAGCGATGTGCGAAATGAATGATTGAGTGACTTATAAAGTTTCGAATATAAATTTAAATACAGTTCTTTGATATATTTTTAGGAATATGTTTGTCTCTTGAATTTCTTTTTGTTTAATTAATACATTTGTATTTTTAAATGCATTATTAAACAGCGATAAAGTTAGAACTGTTAGCTAAATTATAAATAAGTCTGTTTCGACAGTGGGCACCTAACTGTTATTTATTTTATCTGTGGAGCTAGGAGTGGATCACGGCTCATAAGGCAAGAGTGCGCGTAAAAGGTCACAGGCGAGACTCGAAGGCTATTTGGAAAGTGGAGTGGCGCCAACGCGCCGTTCTAAGCAAATTTGGTGAGAATGCGCTTACCGGCTGCCGGCGGCGCGGGCGACAACTAGGCGCTGTCAACAACACTCAGTGCAACATTAGGAATTCCATATCTCCGGTTTGAAAGTGTGGAAAAATATAATGGACGCAAACAGTTAAAATATCCACTTTTAGTCTTAAATAAAAAACATATCTTATTAGACCAGTTTCGTCATTATTATATCCTTATCCTAGGACTCTTTTATTGTAGGTACAGAGCATCGAGTGTCAAATGTCTCTATTCTTACCTGACGTGCTTATTCTACTCTGTTATAATCGACCTGTTTTTGTCCCACTGCTGGACTGCCCTCTCGGCTCAGAATAAAAGTGATTTAACATAAGGTTACGCTAGGTAAGTTTGGGTCAAATGCATGCTAACATTTTAATTAATTTATCTACATAAAACGTCAATAATCCTTAAGAAATGGTCTTGTCAAAAGTCATAATATTGCTGTAATCTGTAGGTAATCAACGACAGATTGGAGAAAGTTAATTTGTATGTTATATTATGCTCTATATACGCGGTACCTATATAAAAATGATATCCCTTCCTCGTTACGTCGCCCTATCGTGGTTGATTTCTAATCATATATCGGAGCTGAGTGCAGCTATTTCCGTGCTAATTGATGTTACATTAGCGCCACAACCACTATTAAGATAAATAAATATTAATTTATGAATGTACGTGTATGTTGTAGGTTGTACTGACGTCTTTTCGACGCGGACGTCGCGCATAGGTTATCGTCTGAGTTCGAGATTTGTGTCGACACTGGCTACTTTGCAGCTTAGCATCAAGTTCTTGAAAATGTCATCAGCCGTTTGTCACGTTTTTATAGCAAACCTTACTTTGCTGGTTCAAAAAAGTACTATTTTTAGTACAAAATAAAGTATTATGTCGTTACGCCAAGTCTCTCGGGGCAGGCAGAGAACAGCGAGTGCCAAATATCTCTATCCTTACAGACGAAACGTGTTTTTTTTACATTGTATTTGTCCCTTGTCAAAAGAGATTAAAAACTGAGAAATGAGAAAAGAAGCGATTTTCTATGTCAATAATGAGTTATTTTCAACCCAACTTTTCAATTAGCCATTTCTTCCTACATTTTGATGGTATTTTACATTCCTAACCCGCATAACAAGTATCTACAAGGGTGGCTTATGTCAAGCAGTGAGCTCAGATAAGTTAAATATGGTGATCACGTATTTTCTGCCCATGAAATAAAACGAGATCCTATCCCAAGTTTCTTATCTAAGAGAAAACTATTGAAAATAGCTGAGAATGTGGCACATCAAGCTAGTGTATATGTTAATATTACAGTTATTTTGCACGTAAAAGGAAAAAAAATGATTTTACCTTTAGAAACTACATCCGACGCATTTAAATGTGCATTCGTTCGGGCCGTGGCAAGTGTTTGCCCTGCATACAAATATTTTACCGTACTGGGAACAAAACCCGGAATCCTCAGTGGAGAAATTCGTTCACTGCTCTCTTGTATAATCATGGAACATGGTACTGGTGAAACGGCGGCTCGAGGGAATATACACCGACTTTATTTTATGACGCGAACAATTTAAACGATTCCCTCAAACTTATATGGTTCTTTCAAATAGATAAGAAACAAAAGTTAATACCGCTTAAACAAAGCTTGTGAACTTTTGACCTAGACGGATTAAATAAGAGTTTCTATATTCATTGTTCATCTGTCCAGACATAGAATTCGATGTCGAGTTATATGTGAACTTTTGCTAAAGGGAAAACAGACTAACAAACCATTAACGTTATCGTTCGTCGATGGGAATTACTTTTTATCTTTTAAGAGTAAAGCTTCTTAAACATTCGTTTGTCTCTTTATTGGTAATGTTCAAGATAGTAAGGGATTTATACAGACATCTTACTTATATAAAATATGCTTTAAGCATGATTTATGTTTATATTGAGTTATAATACGAATTAATTGCATACTGTCACATATGTCAGCACAAATCATACATTATATACCTACGCTAAGAAGGTGCGAATAATCCGTATACGTCTATATTATATGTATATAAAATAAATATATAGATATGTACATGGGTTTTGTCATAGGACTTCTAGATCACGGTTAACTTTCGGAATAAATTATGTTATTTAAAAAATGAAAAAAAACGCTTTTTCATTTAATTATACGTAATATCGCGCCTGTAATCCCCGAAGAGGTAGGCAGATGTGTGTAACGTTCTTCCATTTAACTATAATTTAATTGCAGTTTTTAACAAATCACATACGTAAAAAAAATTGTCTACATGTGGGTATGTTTAATAAAGTCAGTAACACGGACAGTGATTACGCAAATTAAAAAATAAGGTAGTGTCTATTTATTGAACAGGTAGCGCTTATTTTTAGAATTATATTTAAAAACTACGAACTAATAAAAAGAGGTACAGAAGGTGTGCTACAGACAGACCAATAAACCGAATGCGTCACACCGCTGTCCATATCCAATGTAATCCGACTATGACACACATTCATAATACTAGTTTTAGTGGTTTTTTGTTCTCGTCCGAATTAGAAATACAGTTTGATGACATATCTCATTAAGAGTTTATCGATACATCGTATTTATTGTACTCCCAGTCGCGTTACACGGGGGTTAAAGTTTTCGAAGATTCGACCGAATAATTAATAGCAGTGTTATTTTAAATAGTAGATATCATTTAAAGTAATTAGGCGTTCTGTGACTATGTTGATTCCATGTGTGTTATATTTATAGTTTCGCATTTCATTTTTATAAGTTTAAATATAACAGTTATTTTAATAACATTGTTATACTCCGCTTATTATCAGTGGATTTTGCAGAAGATTATAAAAAAGCGTTAAGAACTGTGCTGTTGTAAATGCTTAGCAGAATTCTGTTTCCCATAATGATTGTAACCTCAAATACTGGTAGTCAATGCCAGTAAGTTGGTAATAACTTAATATCCGAGAAATCTGATGGACCTAATGATGTTGGCACTGAATGTCGTGACACTTTATCACGACGACAAAAGCTAAGGTTTACTCGTGGCATACACTTACTCTCAGTAATGTCTTTAAATGATATTGATTAATGTCAGCCATTATAAAGACATTTTCTATTCTAATGTCAACTTATGAAATACGAATGTGTCAATATCGAAATGTTTGTCTAAGTACCTAACCAAAAGAAGGTAAGGATTTTCCTTAAGCGTAGCAGGAAATGAAGAGTGTCATTTGTATCTGTTGTATTACGTCTAATGCGAGTAAACCAAATAGTAGGTAAGTGTATAGTTGAACAGTTATAGTAGTGTGGCTGATGGGAGCATTTCCATAATCTTTACGAGCTGAGCGTGCTCGGGTTATGACCACCGGTTGGCGCCAGCTCCATGTCGTCTCATTGTTCACGGAACACGGGCGCCAGAGGTAGCGCGTACTCGTATTCGCAACTAATTTTATGATCAATTCTTGTAAACATTGTCTTCTTCACTCGCCCGCTACTTGAATGTGAATAGAGCACCGTGTCTACAAACGGTCCTTTTAAAACTGTAATAATTCATGAGGCCTCGCGCGCGTGCCTCGAATAATTCCCGTTGTGAAAATACCTTAATATGACGTGCCGGTGTTTTGAGCGGGTCGGTTACCAGCGGCAGCATTGATGGCCAATAAACGTTGTATTAATGTTTACATTGCAAATCCACTTAGTGCATTATACGATTAGAAAGCCCGCCGCGTCACGAGCCATTTTTGATCGTGAATTGGGTCACGTCCGAACTCTTAAGAGCGGTGCCGCGTTTCATATTCAACGTACCTACGTACCTACACATTTCTTCTATAGTTAGGTATCGATTCGTTGCAAAATTAACATTATTTGCATATGTGTATTTTGAATATCGAGGCGATGTAGCGAAATATTAAATTGCGTGCCAACGCTAGCCGAGATGTAATCTTGACGTCGTAAAAGTATCTTTACGTGTTATATTAATAATTGAAAACACTCATTGCAAGTTATAGGGAGCCGATGGCATATATGTTTATTGAACTACGTTAGTGCGGTAAGCTGTTGAGTGGAATTTATAAACATTTGAACATTGTATCGTGAATGGTGTGCGCGTGAGCGGCCGATAGCGTACCGGCGGTGAGAGATTTATCTCAAGCAGACCTCGTATGTGTTTCGCGAGCGTAGATTCAGCTGCACTTTATTATTAGTTTGACTTTTATTTTAGAACCTATTACTGTTTATATATATTCCCGTTTTACGATCGCTGCATGACTTAACGTTTGTTTATTTTGTATTGCAATATTACTATGATCTTCGCTCTCATTTGTGTTAACAAAAGGGAACGTAAATTGTTAACATTACAGTAAATATCCACTGATGTTATAGGAGATATTTACTGTAAATATTATTTTCCTTGGCACGATTCGCTGCACATTTTTGATACTTTCAGTAAATATGCCAATTTTATAGCTATACATACAGACATTCTTTTACACGAAATTTCTCGTTTATTAAGGGTCAACTACACTTCTAGATTAATATTATGTATCAAATAGGTACATCATATTCAAATTACTATTTAAAGATTTTGAGTATGTTTTAGTACATTAATCGGACCATGAATATGCTGTGCGAAATCTTTATTTAAAAAAATACAATATTATTGTAAAAAATTTGAATTGTTATCATGCTTCAAATTTTGAGAGAATCTTGCATTCTCCAGTAGTCTCGATCTAAGGAGATTTTTCATCGATTGAGTAAAATAATGGGCCGCATTTCTCATCAGTTTTTTGATTTTATTTTTTCGCCTGTATTCTCCGAAGGGGTGTGCAGAGGATCGTAGAATATGGGGTGAATATGGGGTTCCAATTACCGGATACAAATTGAGACTCCGAACTAAGAATTAGTAAGTTAGTTTCTATAAAAATTCGAAAGTGCGGAACCCGAGGGTCACTTCCAGAACCTCCCGATCTGCAACCGCGCTTGCAACCACGCGACCAAGGAATCAGTAAATTAATGAAATATTTCTAACCTTGCAATGTTTTACAATAAATAAACGGTACGGCTGGTGGCGAAACTAGTTTGCAAATAGAAATAGCTTATGAAATATTTAACCACGTTTCAGCAAACATGACTTCTTTATTTAAAATTATCAACTACATATTTATGTTTGTTTATGACGAGATGTAAATATTACATATCTAAATGAACATGATGGTATGATTATACGTACATAAGTGTCGTCCATTTTACTGGACTGTGCACATTAACATTCAGCCAAGTTGGGTGGGCGAAGCTTGATGTCAGACGAGTGACATATGTATTACCATCACGCAACTTGAATAATTGCATAAAACGATCACAACTTGAAAAATTACTGTATAATTAGCTACACCAAATACTAAGCTTTGCGTTAAATTAATATTAAAATAAAATATTAATGGCGCACTTAACATATTTAATAACTGAAATTATTATGTCTCATTTTATTTTAAAACCTTCCAATAATTATTAAACTCACGTTCCATGCGATAAACAGAATTGAAAAAAATAATAAAATTTTAAAATAAATTATCAATATCGCATTAGATATAAGAAATAAAATAAAACAATCGATCAAAGTGAATGTATAAATAAATTAATAATTTCCATTTAACATCCACAAATTGAAAATAAAATTATTTCAAGACGCGCACGTAACTTGAAGGCGAATTTTAATCGAAACGATAAATCCTAGCGGTTAGCGTTGCAATAACTAAAGGCGCTGGAGGAATAGATGGAACAGCCGCCTATATATAGAGGTTAGTCTAGTAGCAGTGTTAGGATTAGAATTCAGTTTCCCATTCAGGGGGTCCTAGTTTCAAATCTTGGTGCGCACCTCTATACAAAAAATGCCTGTTTTGGTTTTTAACATGCAACATGCTATGACGAAGAAGGAAAATATGTATTAAGTGTAAGGAAATCTGCACAACTTAGATTTTTCCATAATGTTCTGTAAGGCGTTTGACGTCGCACTGGGTCAAAGTGGCAGACGTAGACTTTATATTACCCTTGTATTGTAGTCTACAGGAACATTAATTTTAACAGATAATAAAAATCCACTGTTGTTCGAGTAATTTGAAAGGATTCAGAAAATTATGACAAAAAAATACATGTAAAAACGAAAAACATTTTTGGCTTATGAACACAATATGGCTTTTTGATTTGACATCTAATTTGATTTTAAATTTTTTTCGTTTAATTTAAATATAAATTATACGAATGGGTTGATGTAAAAAAAGAGTTGAACGCAATTATACATGATAACGTGAATTATTGTGATTTATTTTTATCTTTATAACTTGGGTGGTATTTGTACAAGCGCGTTTGTAAGTTTGTTCTGCTGTGCACTTTATAAATGTTGTTTTCACAATATTTACTCTGTGCTAGTTGATGTGTGGCACATTTTCTCCTATCTCAATGTATTTAAAAGGAAATATTTACATCTTGCTGATAATCCTTACATAAACATGTGCATTTCTTTGTTATAATAATATTTGTTAATGCGTAAACATACATATTTGGGTAGGAAGATAGCGATGAGTTTTGCGAAACTTTTTATTATATTTCGCATTATCAGTTCACTGTCTCTCTTTATTAACATTTGTCAGCTGAGATACGTACAACAAGCTTTCATCTGTAATTCGAGTTTGTTATTTTAATCATGAAAAATGATATATTATGAGATTCTGTGTCTAAAAACTCACACCTTGACGTCTGAGAGCTGCCAGTTAGAATTAAAGCTGTTTCGATGCGATTTCCAGGAGAATTAAATAGAATTCATATTTGTTGCTGACGGCGATTTCCCTTCTAGAAATACACATACATACATATATGTATTTATCCTGTGATGTCGTCTTGTCACAAATATTATGATTTACAAATAGTCACTTTATAAAATGTCATGAGTCATATCTATAGTTACATGAAACAAGTAGTTTCACTTTTTTCACGACATCACTACAAATAATATTATATCGTCACGCCAGTATTTGTACAGGGTATGCAGAGAGTACCGAATGCCAAATGTATCTATCCGTGCAGACCTGCCGTGTTTCTTCTATACTGCACGTTTATTCCACTATTTTATGGTATATCTATATAAAGCACAGTCACATGCCCCAGAAAAAACAGCGTTATGGTCGTGGCACACGACTGCGATCGTACTAGTAACAGGAAAGCATGGACGTGAAGGTCAGGGTCCCAGAACTTCGACCTTTAGTATCTCACGTTTCATGGTCAAATACTGGCGCCGATACTGGGGCGCCACATGGCTTGCTTCCGCTCACAAAGCCGCTATTCATACCCCATCGGATCGTTTAATCTCTATTATAATTGGTAGGGCTGAGTGCTCATAGTCTACATTTGAGTGTTTTTAACGTTTTTGCCCACGAAAAGCGGGTATCGAATCCGACGTTGTCAATTGACTTAGTAAGTGAATACAAAACTGACTGCTCAATGGAGCGTTTAACATATGTACATATTTTTGTATACGATACGATTTACATATACTTGCTGCAAGCCTGATTATATGTACAACTGACTTGGTACATATATACTCGAACCGGTCAATTTAGTCGAAATCTTACGAATTTACGTATTTGGTGTTGAACGGATGAATGATTATTCAATAATGTTATGTCATGTTATTTTAGTATAAATTTTAATAGAGACATTAAACAGTCATATCATATGCCTACAAATTTATAACCGTAATAAGTAAAGCGTTAACACTTTTTGTCGCAAAAACAATTCTTAGATTTACTTTCAAAACACACCTGTACAGTGTGATTTTTACAAAAAAACTGTTTATTATATCGTCACGCTATTATTGTTGTTGGACGCGCAGAAAGCAACGAGTGCCAAATACCTCTCTGCTTACATACTTGAGCTGCTTCTTCTATATCACTCTCTTCATGGACGCACGGCGGTGTCGGAGACTTCTGACTCTCCTATCAGCCTGTATCTGACCAACTGGTGTTAAGATAGGTGTCTTTGTTTGTTGTGGCACTTCCATCAATATTCGTATAGCATAAACTAACTATAAAAGAAAGCGAAGTACAATATAATAGATATGTATTATATGTACTGATGTCTAAAGAATTATTAAATAAAATATGATTTGTGCCAACCTTAACGGAATACAAATACCGCCGATATAATATTTAGTAACGTCGAGATCAAGGTTGATTAATCCGATAAACAATGCAATTATGATTAGCTGTCGCCAAAACGTCACATTCGTATACAACAAATATCAAGATACAGTGCAATATATTGCTACATGAAATATGTGTCAATATTGCAGTGAATATCCATAATATTATGTCCTGTAACAATATTAATTCAAGATTTATTTATAGCGAATTTAAGGTTAATAGTCTAATCTCCGTTAGGAATTTTTTCGAAAAAATAAACAAAATATTAAAAACTTGCAATCGAATTGGTTGTATTTACACTGGTTTATATAAAAATGTAAAAAATATACTGTTTTAATGGTTCGTATATACAATTATTTGAAATCAATAAAATGATCCCAAATAAAGACGTAACATCACGCTTTCTGTGGCACTTAAAAATTAGTTTCTACTTACCTACAAAACCCATCAATATAGCCAGACTTTTGACAATAAGTTAATTTTTATGTTATCACGCCAGATTCCTTATTGGGCTGAACACATAAAATGGTTTTAGATAAAAAGTAACGTCACGCCTTAAACTCAGACACTCTTAAATAAATAGGCTTTTTACTTTTTGCACTGTTTTAAAGCTGAATTTAGGGTGTTGTGTAAATATGTAGACGTGTTCGTGTGTGTCGTAGTGTGCGTAAATGTCAAGTGTTGCTCGTTGTTTATTCAATGTATTCTTGAACTTTCTCAACACCAGTCGGCAACGTGTAAACAAACAACACAGACTTATAAGCATGTCATTTTTATCGTTCGGACTATCGTATCTGTTTAAAATGAAACCTATGACAATGCACTGTGGGAAGGCCCGACATGACG
>DWEE01003914.1:0-10109 GCA_018245755.1 Parelbella macleannani
TATATGCCGAGAATGATAACAGTATCAATAAAAAAAGTTTCGCCCATCTACCGACGAGTCAGACACATTGTGAAAGCAAAACTTATTGCCGTGGGATACGTCTAGTAAATAGGCCACGGACACAAAAGCCACGAACTCGGACCAGGATTACTAATTAATAACCTCATAACAGAACTAATTAAATAGAACTAACACGGCTTATTAATAATCTCATCATAGGCCTAATTAAACAGACTTAACATCGACATTATTAATACATACTTGTAGATACATATCTTCACGCCAGGTCCCTTATGGGGTAGGCAAAGAGCACAGAGTGCCAAATATCTCTATCCTTACATACCCGCCGTGATTCTTTCACATTCATAATTAATATTAATATTCCCATTATAAACCTAATTTTCCTTTGTTTTACTTCAAATTGCAAAGTGCTTTAAAATATGATACTTAAATATTAGGTCGGTAGGCAGCTATGTAGGTATTAGTAATATAGATCGCGAACAACGGTTGAATATAATGGTACAGGAGTTACTCTATATTGTTTAAAATAAATAATATTATGTCATTATGTAAGAATAACGTGTGAAAATAAAAAAAACCTTATAAAAAACCTCTGCTCCTTTGCTGACGACGATCCATGTTGACAGGAGCTGGCCGAATATGAAGGTGTACCGGAAGGACCAAAGCTTACCGAGCAAGGTGAGTTCATTGCAAGTTTTCTGGGCACAGAGCAGTAAATGTTTCACTGCATTTAAAAAAATATCTCCATGTGAAGTTTACAGCTTGTGAATATTACCATTCATAGTACTTACAATAATGTGTAATTAAATTGATATTTGCATTTATATTGTGAAACTGCCCGATGCCAATTTGTTACGAAATCTAAAATCACTGTCCTGGACTATAACTCGAAAAAATAAAAATAAAAATTTGATAATTTTTTTGTTATACATATTATAACTTGCCGATTGTTTTAGCAAACGCCAGATACTATAGAGAACCTAATGTTACCTACGCTCTTACTTATTACGATGTTATTTGGTTTTCATCTGACCAGATCTTTTGAAGGACGGATTCGACAGCTCGCCTGCATGGTTCTTTGGGCTGATAGCTGAACGAGGCGGCCACGTGGTGGGGCATGCTCTGTGCAACCGTGCCTACTCCAGCTGGACTCGTCGCGCTTTCTATGTCGAGGACCTGTACGTGAGACCGGACGCGCGGCGCTCTGGCGTCGGCCTCGCCCTCTTACAAGCCCTTTGCAAGGTAGATCTACATGCTCTGTACACTATACTCAAACCCTAGCTAAATATCCTAAATCACAGTTAAATTTCGGAAAACATCACGCTATCCAAAATGGAAACCCATTATGTCGGTTTGCTTGCTACTTTAGCACGTGGCCAGGTGCATTACGAAACCAGCTCCTGGAGCTATTAACTAACACAGGTTCTTTGATGTCACGAAAATTCAAGTTTCTCAAAGGTGCTCCATCGTTTACAATGAGTTACTTCTGAACTCTGAGATTAGATGCCATTGGCATATCTTATCATCACATCACCCGCTATATTTATAGAAAAGGTATATTCTGACCATGTGTAACTTCTCGATTATTTATTTGTACTCAGCGCTCAACTTTTGACTTGAAAGCTCATTCTTGGAATGAAATTATTTCTAACGAATAGTAATATAGGGATATTTAAAAAGGCTTTAAAAGAGTCGTTCCAAACTGTACCTCCAAGTTTAGTTACTCTGGAGTTTCACATGGGCTTCAAAGACCGATTTCCATCTATTCATATCAGTAAGTACAAGTAAGTAGGTACAACTTTGGCTGTGTAACTAAAACCTCGTATGTTATAGATGGCGGTAGCGGAAGGAGTGAATCGCATCGATTGGCATGTGCTAGTTGATAATAAGCCAGCTTTGGCCTTCTACGCCCGCCTCGGCGCTCACGATTTGTTCAAGGCGGAGAACCGCGCTGCCATGCGTCTGGAGCGACAGTCCATCGAAGCCGTCGCCAATCAAACCTCAATATCCTCTGATAGTGACCATTCAGCTCCCACGCACTCCAAATAACTAGCTACTAGATGAAGCTATCGCCGGATAACCAATTGAGTTCCAAATTGTCGTTAGCCTACAAGTTCTTCGTGGCGCAAATCCAATCGTCTCACTTACATCTAAAATAGGAAAGAAGGAATTAGGTATAATAAGTACTAATTTTTCAATTGTATTATGTACATCATTATAAAATATTATCGATAAAATTATCTTGTCTTTGATATTTCGTTTCATTTTTATACCCTTATTTTCCGGGGTTAGTCCTGGTATATTAGGTAAGTATATGACATTTTACGTATTTGCAACAATTTTGCCGCAAATATCAAACATGTATTATAGGCTTGAAGAAAAAAAGAGTTGGAACTACCGAATTGGCCATTACAATACTTATAAATTTTATAATCATGTATATTATGCAAGTCGTAAATAAGTAATACACGTTATGATATTTAACTGTTGATCGAGAGGTCGACCCACGGATCCCTGAGAGTTACATATCTAACTAAATACATCCCTTATGGATTTTTCTAGAACAGCTGTTGCTGTTTTTTTATTAATCAATATAAAATCTCAAGGAGAAATAATCAATAGCCAATGAAAACGATTATGATTCACCAATAGTTTTAGTGAAAAAACGCCTGTGCAATTTCCACGAAATGTTATTCTATTAAACAAATGTTATGTTACCTTTAAGTAATCGATTTAAAAGAATTAAGTACCTGGCTTATGTAACGACTATTATTGTAAATTAATGCTTAAGAAAACAAACAAATAAATAAACATTAGGCAGGAACGCCTAGGTCCGAATAATATTCATATTTAAGATTCAGATAGGTAACAGCACTGCGTAGATGTGAATATATAGCACTCTCCCACGAAAATACTGCCAATATATTGTTCCAATCCAATGAGTTGTGACAGGGGCGAAGCGTTCGTGTTGGGAGCGCATTAGGTCGCACGGCGCCGGTCGCCGAGCAGAACGGGTTGGTAAAGCGCTTTCATTATTACAGATAGATTCACCCGAGACGGCATCGCCGGCTGCGCCTTGCCTTCACTATCATACTCATTAAAATATTGATCACACACGCGACTCATACAGGAGTCTACACAGTAAATAACTTGGCTTAGCCTTAGCTCTATCGCAGCCAGCGTGAAAGGGTTCACAACTACCCTTACAATGTTTACGCTGCTTGGAATATACTACGCTCTTTTGTCTTCCTCTTCGGGGAATACAGGCGTGATGTTACTTAAATAATCTGTTTAAGGTAAATACTAAAAGTTCAATTTTTGAACAAAAATATAATTCTGAATTGATTAGAAATATTTGGCACCTAACAATATAAAAAGAAGACAATTAATCTTCTTTAAGTATCGTCTGCTAAACCTCAACCGATTAAATCCTCAAGCAGCGATAAATTTTGTATGAATGCACTCTGTCGAGATGCTATATTAACACGTGAGCATTATTCGGTAATAAATAAATATACCCTTTGAATTGTAAAAGTGTCAACCTACTGTGATGGCGCTTTTATTTTTTAAATATAATTAATGGACAGTCATTTGTCGATTATTGTTGTGGATTACAACAGTATCCGAATTAGTTTTTGAAAGTTCAAGGTAGCAAGGCAGCCGGGAGTGCGGGACAGTCGGGCGCTGCGCGCGGAGTGGCAGCACCCGCTCGGAGCGCATGCGCGGCGCGCCCTGCCTCCGTCGCCGCTCCAGTCCACGCAGGCCACCGCGGAGCCCGCTCGCAACGCTGAACGTCGACAACTCGGTCATTCGCTGCGCCAAGCTTCGTGGTTTGTGATGATTCCGCAACTATTGCGTTCGAAGCAGTCGCTGAGCGGGCTCCCGGCCGGTGTGGCGCCGCGGCTGCTTGCGCTGAATTGACCGCACGGAGAAGTGGGCCGCGGCGCCCGTGCACCGCGCGCGGATCGAGCGAGCTTTATTTACTACGTGTTGCGCGACCCCATTACCGTGGCCGACGAGACGTTGGCGCTGTGTGCGTCGCCGAGCCCAAGCTCGCTGCTGAAGTACACCGATTCTCAAGGCTTTTACGTTCAGGTCTTATTTGTTTACTATTACGTTTAGTGTAATAAAACACAGTATTTTGGTAGACAGTCAAAAGGTTCTCACCTTATGAAAGGATAAACATGCTGATGACAGCAATACGATAATATGACTTACGAACTACATAAATCATTCAATGTAAAATTCTATAATAAGAATACCGCTTTATTATATGTAAGAAGCACAGTGTTGAATGTAAATGTTCTTCAAGTACGTCGCAAAATGTGAATTTACAGTTATCCATCTCTAAAACATAGTGATTTATTTACACATCATTAGTCAAATTGTCGAAGGAATTCTAAAAATCATTTTACGTTAAAATTAATAATGAGTGACATACTATTACCTATATCGATAACAAGTATTGTTTTGCTTTTTTACCCTAAGGGTATTTGAAGGATTAAATGGTAGCACGGGAAGTATAAGATATTGTTCCAGTAAGAGACGTGAATAAGTCTTGATAGACCTTATTATGTCAATGAAAATAGATATCAAATTTTCGGAAAGGACTTCTCTCGATGCCTAACAGCGAATTTTATTTTGTAGGCTACCACTATATAGGTGAAATCAACATCTTGAATGAAAATATATTGTACCAATCTCGACGACGAAGTTAAAAAAAAATTTCAAAAGTAGCTTTGATGTAACGAATGACCTACTGAAGGGTTGAGGCAAGTGCCGATGTGTTTTTTTCTAACAGGCCTAATAGAAGGTTCGGTTTACTTTCGAGCGGGCACGCGCGCCGCTTAGTCGGTGCGGCGGAGCGGAGCGCGGCGGGCGCGCGCGGGCATGGCGGCCGTCGCCTGACGCGCCATGCGCGCCCGCCACCTGCTGCTGCTGCTCGTCGCGGCCGCCACGTCCGCGCCCTCGCCCTCGCTCCCGCCCGCCCCTTCGTCCAAATCCGCCCCTACATCCGCACCCGCGCTGATCGCCTTACGTTCCGCCTGCAGTCTGCGTGACCCCACCATTTTTTCTGAGCACCGTTTCCTTAAATATGCCAGCGACACGGGACAGCGAACAGCACTACCTCGGGCGTTTCGATTGCTCGGCTACGATGGTCAGTTGAAGTATTTCGCTCGATACTTGAAATTCTAAACGAATGTCTCAAGGGAATTCTTCATTGCAGACACGTGTGGTGAAAGTTGGCCCACAACAATCATCAAAGGTGCACTAGCTACGCTGAGTGCAGGTGGAACTGTAATGTGCACGGGCCGGCCGGGTGCTACCGTTTGCGGTCCACTGGCGGCGGCCATGAAAGTCCTCCGGCGCCCGCAGCCCTCAGCTTGTGTAGCCCCCGACGCACGCAGTGCTGTGGTAGCGCATCTCGCGATCCAGCTGCATTGGCGGCGTGTTCTCTTGCCTCCAGAAAGCAATGCGCTAGGAGACGAATGTGCTATTGCTTTACGTAAGATCGAAGCTTCACTTACAGCGGTTGGAGTAATAGTTAGTCGTACGAATTATGTTTCTGATAAATTCGCGTTACACCCACATGGTACGTACATATTAGTGAAATTTTTCTATATACTTTGTAAGCCGCGCTATGATTTATCATTCTTTATCTTTGTTTTCAGCTTCACTCGTATGTGTCTCTGGTTATTCTACTTTCACTACAGATTACATCGGCTCCGGCTATCTTCTTTTCCTACACATTGAAGAAATAGAACCCACACAGTTGCAAAGTTATCACGATATCAAAATTAATAAAGGATTTTCATCTATGAGCATGTCCTATGGGAAAACAGAAATTACGTCATTCGCCCCGATGTCGTCCCCTTCCGGAGTTGTTAATTTATCTTCTGAATATCCTAAGTTATATGGGAAAACTTCCACGTCGCCGACTCCGGTCGCGACCCCTTATCGCACAAATAAAGTCCGCCCGTCACCGTTCGCTTCACGGTCTGTGAAATCTATAATCGAGCCCATCGG
Source organism: Parelbella macleannani (assembly GCA_018245755.1). NCBI lineage: Eukaryota > Metazoa > Arthropoda > Insecta > Lepidoptera > Hesperiidae > Parelbella > Parelbella macleannani. Next base: position 6,049 of record DWEE01003914.1, read on the forward strand.
AGTGACAACTAAACCTACTGATCCTGCTTTAAATAAGTTATATGATGATGCTTCACAATTACTGAATTCAAAGACAAAATTAAAATCGCAAACTGTAGTTCGTAAACGTCGAAAAACGTTAACGACGATGCACGGAAATGTCGAAAGTGTTCAGGCACTGCTCATGAAACTAGATGAGTCCGTACGAAGCCGATCTTTGCTGCTGAGCAATGAAGTTCAAGAAAATTTTTCTCAGCCGCTTGACTTCAGTGATGTGTACAGTGAAGCACTAGAAATCGGTCAAAGATATTCGTATGCGGAACGCACCGGAATCGAGACTGCGCGAGCGGCTTTCTTTTTATACGAAAGCCCAAAAAATTATGAGGACCGTATGTGGAACTGTGTAGCTACACTTTCGACCATTTCTTCTCGAAATATAGATGTGTCAGGCGATTGGACCACGATTGTTGAGGTCTTCAATACCACCGAAGATTTTATGCGTTGGATGGGTGCTTCGGAGGACGAGCACGAGTCGGCAGGGGCGGCTCTGGGCGCGGCGAGTGCGCTGATGGCATGTGGTGTGCTGGCCCTGGCCGCGGGCATAGCAGCGGTGGCGCGAGTTGCAACAGCGCGGCGCCGCCGGTTACGACGTCGACCGCGCGCTGACATACTACTGGCGCCCTCCGACTTTAGCTTCCCTGCGGATGAGGGTCGGCGAGTAGGCGAAGGTATGGAGACCATGTTGTCATGGCTACAGCAGCTACACGAGTTCGCTGGCCCAGAACCGGAACGGCCTGACCTACTTAAGCGTCCGCCGCCGCCGCGCGCGCCTTCCGCGCCGTCCTCCACGTGCAGCGTCACCCGTCTCGCGCCCGATACTCGCGTCAAATATAAAGTACGCCACTACTTGCTTTTTTTACAATTAATATAATATTACCCTTGTCCTTAAATAAACGATTCAGTTTGTGGTAACAATAATAATATGTTAATAATAGTGTATATAATTATTCTAATAATAGATTTAATCATTAGACAATCAGATAATTGCAATTTACTTTACTTTCCTAAAAATGTTAAATGTATGTAATGCAGGGAGACCCAGTGCACGTGAAGTGTTTACCGGCGGCGTCACTGGAGCTGCGACGCAAAGCCACCGATGTTTTGCTCGTCATGCAGAGCCTGCGACACGAAAATCTGAATCCTTTTATCGGTATAAAAATATAGTAGGATAAGAAAAAATAAAGATAAAAAAAAATCCTTCCATTTCATACCTACATGTTTATCAAAGCTCGTTCATTTTCAGTAAATGACGCTAATGCTATTATTATATAGTCATTTTACATGACGAATTGGGAAGTTTATTGATAATATAATATTTGCCATTGGCAGGCTGTCTTCCGGAATCGCGGCCCGCGCTCGTGTGGGAAGTGTGCGGGCGAGGGTCGCTGGAGGACGTGCTGGTGGCGGACGACATCCGGCTCGACTGGACGTTCCGGCTGTCGCTGCTGACGGACCTGGTGCGTGGCATGCGGTACCTGCACGCGTCGCCGCTGCGCCTGCACGGGCGGCTCACCTCGCGGAACTGCGTCGTGGACTCGCGCTGGGTGTTGCGCGTCACAGACTACGGCGTGCCCGCTTTCGTTCGCGCGCAGAGTTTGCCACAGGCGCCGCGTTCCGCCCGCGGTGAGCTTCATTCTTAATATTGGTCGAAGAAATTTCTTTTTCTGCTTCTTAATTTTGTCATTCAAAATGTTATAGAGTTTCAAAGAACAAATCCACAAGCAACATTTATGCAGTAACCCAAACAATTTTCAAATCCTAGTGCACATTTGACTTTGTCATGTGTTAGTAATTTTGAATAACAAACATTAATTATTCTTTTCAGCTTCTGAGTATTTGTAAAATGCGGTGTATTTCGCAGAACTACTGTGGACGGCGCCGGAGCTCCTGAGGGAGTCCCGGGGCGTGGGGTGCGGCACGCAAGCCGGGGATGTGTTTTCCTTCGCCATCATCATGCAGGAGGTAATCGTGCGCGGCGAGCCCTACTGCATGCTGGCGCTGACTCCCGAAGGTAACAAACATGATATAATAAGGATTGGAAGAAAGAAAGAAAGAACATTTATTTATTATAACTTAATAATAAGACTAATTAAAATTAAAGTACAACTACAATTACTTGCATAACACATAATTAAATCATAACAAGAAAACTAAAAGTGAACTGTATACTCAATCTATTCTTCCTCTTCAAGTTTCAATATAAGTGACATTGTACATTTATACTAGTACCTACACATCAAAAATAACTAAATTTAGATCCATGGGTATGCTCTAAATATGGAAATGCAACTTTAATTTTTCTTATAAATTACCACTAAATAATTCTGTTCTTAACTTAAGCTGTCGTATAAATGATAAATATAGAAGTTAAATGTGACAACTGTTTTGATCGGCAGAGATCATAGAGAAACTGTCGCGGCCGCCGCCGCTGATCCGGCCGTCAGTGTCGATGGGCGCGGCGCCACCTGACGCCGTGAGCGTGATGAGGCAGTGCTGGAGCGAGCCGCCCGACCTGCGCCCCGACTTCAACCGTCTCTACGAGATCTTCCGCCATCTGCACAGGGGCCGGTAAACAGCGACGACTAGAACTTAGATCTCAAACTTAGAACTAGCGATCATAACTTATTAAGAATGTTTTAAATATAAAACTATTGGGCTGTTCAATAAAATATGTTTTTTTCAGCAAAATCAACATCGTCGATTCTATGTTCGAGATGTTAGAAAAATATAGCAATAACTTAGAAGAATTAATTAAAGAACGAACGGAGCAACTAGACATGGAGAAGAAGAAAACGGAGCAGCTGCTGAACAGGATGTTGCCGAGGTAGACTTTCACAGCTAAACTAGCTGATAAAATATAATAGATATAATAGAAATAATATTATAGCAGTATTTTCTCCTCGTAGGTGGACCCAAACAGTTTCATCTATGTTTCTTAATGTTTATAGTAGATACTTGTCATGTTAAAACAATGACCATGGTTTTGTACAGTGAAATGTACCTAACACTACGGTTGGCCGGATATTACCTAATATTTTACAATTTTATATTTGTTTTCGAAGCATACATATCGTTTGTTATAATGGAAAAAATTAACATATCAAAGTAATCCACACTTTTTCGAGTCCCGTAAAGAGTGTGAAGTCAGCCAAGCCGCCAAGATAGTACCACTCATCAGTCTCTGATTCATAAGCTACCTCTGTGCTAAGCATTACTTCCATACTTTTTTTCTTTTGTAGCATGCGAACAATAAGAATCAAGAAAACACGTTTTCATTTTTCTAATATTAGTATGAATTAAGAAAGATCTGAGTTTCATCACTGATCTGACCGTATATGCATTATCCTTGGATAGTTTCCAGAACTAAACGTGGGCAACTAAAGGGAAGAGAGTAGAGAAAGTTAATTACTTATGCAAAACGATTTTTTGTAGGTCGGTAGCAGAGCGATTGATGCTGGGAATGCGTGTAGAGCCCGAGGAATTTGAGGAGGTATCTATTTACTTCAGTGATATAGTGGGGTTCACGGCGATCGCTGCGCGTTCCACTCCGGTCCAAGTGGTGGATCTACTTAACGATTTGTATACGACGTTCGACGCGGCCATCGAGCAGTACCGGGTGTACAAAGTGGAGACGATTGGGGACGCGTACATGGTGGTGGGCGGGCTGCCGATCCGCACACGTGACCACGCGGAAAGCGTGGCCACTATGGCTCTGCATCTGCTACACCTGGCGGGTCGGTTCCGCGTGCGCCACCTGCCCGCCACGCCGCTGCAGCTGCGCATCGGCTTGCATACAGGCGCCTGCTGTGCCGCTGTCGTCGGCCTCACGATGCCGCGCTACTGCCTTTTCGGTGACACCGTTAACACTGCTTCGCGCATGGAGTCTACCGGTAAGTTAACCTTATATGAGACCCTTTTCATTCAAATACTCTCTTTTTATCTTTTTGTTTTGTATTGTTATAAAGATATGATAATCTTTGTATTGATGATGATGAACTTTTATATAATTGATGGAATAAGAG
>DWEE01003915.1:0-10109 GCA_018245755.1 Parelbella macleannani
ATTGAAATACTAGTTAATTGTAACATTTTAACAGCCTCATATGAGGCAAACATTATGGCAATTTAACATGATTCCCGCGGTCAGAACAGGCAGTGGGTTTCAACCACGTGTCCAAGCAGCGTGGGTGAAGGCGGTATTCCGCGATGATATAATAAAGGCTGGGTCTAGAATATAACTGGTTATAAAATATAACTCGTGATCAAAAAAGTATGATTTAGAGTTTTTTTAAATCGTTATTTTTACAATGATATCTACTTACGGTTATTAACACCTCTAATAATAGTTATAATGACTATATGATAGGCGTCCTTCAAATTTCTCTTCAATTATGTTAGTTTCAAATAATGTAATAATATATCTATCAATTTATGTTCTCTATTAATAGGGTTGAATATATACTGTGGTCTTAAATTTTTTAAATAGTAGAGTAAGACCATATCCTGCACTGGAACAATAACAGGGTTCATTCATATCGTCATACTAGACATGTCAGGAGGCAAGTACTAAGTGCCAAACATCGCTACTTCCACAGGCCTGAGGTTATTCTTCTACAATAATTACTCTCTATTCCTATTCACATATTATGTTAACGTAACAATACGCATGAACATCCCCAAGAGGATTGGCAGAGGAGTGTTTTATGTCCGCTTTTCATCAATTATACGAGTAATGTGAGTCAATTGCCCATTGTCTTGCCCATATTAAAATAATAAAGGGCAACGTTTTAATAATATGACCGGATAGTCCATGCACTTATCTGTGGACACCATAAGAAATAACATCCACCTACCCACCCGGCCACATCGAACACAGCCATGTACCGCCGGCGTATGTTAATATCGTTTTTGCACTGCTTTGACATCGCAACAGGACGGCCTTAGTGTGTTAACATTTAAATGGTGACTGGTTTGATAACTCGCCGGCTAATTTAACGAAACCTCCGCGCGGCCCGCGCTCTACTTAATCAAGTTTTGATCATTTTCATCTGTAGCCTTATGTTAGTGTTTTTTTGTCCACTTTTTATATTGGGTGTGTTGGTATTTCTATATTCATCAAAAACGTTTCTATTCCCGGGAGTAATCGCAATCTCATTCCGTTTTGAAAAGTGGGAACTATATCGATATGTATTCCTCGTACCCAGCACTGTAATCCTATTTTTTGGACTTATCGATCTTAACTTTGGTATCTTTATGGTCTTTTGAGTAATACGCTAGCAACAATGCATCATTCTGTAAACGTCAAAATTATATAGCACGCCCCAATAACTGTACGTTTTGTATCAGACGCACGTTTGATCTAGTGTGGAGTAACTGTGCGACGGATCTGCCAACCACCAGTCTTATACCTTGGATTCTGTGGTAAGAGTACCAAGAAGCCGCATTAATATAGACGAAGTGCTTATGATCAGCCCTTCAGCCCCTAGCAAATTTTCTATCGGATACATATCAGACTGTGCGCGAGCTACTCCGTAATTTAATTTCCAGTCCTCGAGCAAGGTTCCATCCATCAGCCACAGAACTTCCAAATGCACCGCAGTGTATCATCGATACCTGGCAGACATACCGCTGGACGGAACATTTGTTCATTTTGTTTTGCTGCAAAATGCGAAAGATTGTGACTCTGCTGGCATTTTTCCCAATACGTACCGACATCTTGGAATTTTGGACGGGGAGTGAATGAGAAAAAACTAATGACGCTGCGCTACATTCCAGCGTGCATCTCTTCCCAGCAGATTAGATAGCAGTTAAATGCAAATACATTTATTATATAAAAAAACGCGCTATTCGCTCGCGCTGAAACTTATAAATCGCATGGTTTTACATCCGTTATTTCGCTCCTTCCGAGATTGATTGTAGTTCCACATGTTTTAAGTGGTACGACGTACGTCCTCAACGTTCAACTTATCTACAATTCATTTATCAATAGTTACTTTTTTATGTGTCGTAGTCATGTATTCTCAACACGTTCGGTTAGAACAACACCTATGTCTTATCACACGCTGTAGTATCTGTACATATAATTGATAAGGATATTAATTATAGATTACTTCACTGTTACGGCGACAGTTGCCAAATGTTATGTTAGAACGATATGGTGGAATAGCTTGGTTGGACACGCGATCTGCCTCGCTCTCGATAGTCCATTGGCAAGTGGTATTTTCACTTTAGACGGGTTTACTTCTTTGGGCCTAGTGTTACGCTGTTTCCTAAACTATACACACTTATACAAAACTTGTTACTTCACTATAGCGATCATTTTGAACTCTTTTATAGTTCTTCTGTTGGACATCGTCTTTTAGAATTAAAAGAGTAGACCTCACAGTCCTAATTAATGAGGGTCTTATAAACTAGCAATGATAGGCCAATGACTTAGAACTGTAGCTTAAAAATTTAAAGATATTTCACTTGCTGAAACAGTAAAGGAAAATATAGGGAGGAAACTTGCACATTTTTTCTCTAAGGAGTGTAAAGTCTGCCCTTTGTTGGCCGACGTGGCAATCTATGTGGGATCTGTGGGAAAAGTCCTTCCTCTAGCAGTGGGACGACGTAAACGTTGATGACGACGATGCTCACGCTTTTCTCCTCGTAAGTGATTCCGAATTTAAATGGAAGTCAAAAAATCACTTTTCGATAATAATCACAGATAATTTTTAGAAAGTTAAAAATGTAACTCATAAAATTTGAGAGTGTACTACGCTCCTCTGCCTACTTCTTAGGGAATTACAGGCGTGAAGTAAAATTTTTTAAGTGTTAATAATTTCCGTTACCGCTATTTTGTATTAACGACATAAAACTTACAGATAGAGCGTCCCTGTCATACAAACATCCAAACGTATTAAACTATCTCTGTCGTACGAAGAGTTAGAATATTCGAAATTCTAATTTAAATTTCGAATTCGGGTCGCTTTTTGTTTATGAAACGATCGAATGCTCCGAATTCCACCTTGAGTTCAATTTTAAACCTTCCTATATTAACTGACAATAATTAAATTAGAAGTGTCAAACATTACCTGTTTTGACATCCATAATACATGTTGACTGGATAATTGATATAAAATAAAAAGATATAAAATTAAATAAAAAAATAAAAAATATTTGTGTGATTTGTACCAATGTGTTGTGTGTTTCGATGTTAAATTTTCTGTATACTTGTATGTATGTTTTAAAAATTTCGTACCTAAATTTGTCCGATGTTCGGTAACCATAAAACAGGCTCTGCCTAGTTCAAGATCAAATGAGCTTCTGTGAGCGTCTCTTGGTCCAAAAAATATTTGTTAGTAGTATTATTATTCTGTTTCACAGCGCCCACTGGACCAGCGATCTCTGTTCTGTCTTCCATATTTTCTCATTTGAGAATGTATCATTGACAATCACGAACATATTAGGTATGTAGTTCAGAATCTATATTTGTCCTAACCTGTTAAACCTGTGAATAGATAAATATAAATAGATAAATATATTTTATTATTTAAATTATAAATGTATTTGACAATTGATATAGTTCTAGAAAAGTTCGATACATTAATAAAAAAACGTTGTTAGACCTACAAAATGGTTTCATTGGTTGGTAGAAGCAACTACTTATTTTTTACGTGTATGCAGTAAATGCGAAAACACGTGAGACAGCACGTGTCATATTAATCGAGTACTTACATCATCACATGTTCACGCGATATCTATTATAGGGTAGGCAGAGAGCACCGAATACCAAATATCACTGGCCCCACAGATACAAATATTTGGAGTACAGCGTACCGCTACGTCATCACACGTTCACGCCAGGTCCCTTACGGGGTAGGCAGAGAGCACTGGATGCAAAATATCTGTGTTATTATAGATACCTACAGGTGGCGTAGATAGATAGTTATATAGGTGGGTGGGTAGAGATAGGTCCTAAGATGTAACATTAATACCTGCGTCCGCACATTAAACATTTAGTTTTATTACTCGGCCGGTAACTGTGCTCACATTTGACATTTCGCTCCGGCATTCCATGTGTATGGCCAAAAACGATAACTTAATCGAGTTTTGGTTAAGTAAGGGCGCGGTCGAATCGACACGTTTTATTTCTCGCGCAGTTGTCCATCATATAGCGTTCGGATCTTTTTTTGCCTCATTTATCGTATTGACGATTGTTTAACGTAACTGGTGAATTATGGGAGTGTACTACACCCCTCTGTCTGACCCTTCGCGGATTATACGCATGATGTTAAGTTTGTGTTTTGTCCGTCAAATCGCGGTTTGCTCTACGTCTGCGGCAGCGGAACTGATCGTGTGAACGATTGTGATATTTATGGTGTTTTGAACGTAACGTTCAATGGAAATGAAGTAAACTTTATTGTATTCTTTTGGTTGCAACTCTTTTTGCTTTTATCTGTTTTATGTTATTCCGGTCTCTATGTTATGTTATTCTAAATGCATTAGTTGTTTTTATAAGTTATCTGTAACTTAATCATCCCATCACCACTATCACTACTGACTGCACGCGGCTCCCTTCTTACATACAAGCATACTCCTTGGTGCAACCGAAATCGAATTAATAATATCTTAATGACTAAAATTATTGTAATCTTTATTTTTAGAGTTTATTCCCTATTTCATAAAAAGTTACACCAGTTCCGTCAATATAAATCCGCTCCCGCTCCCGCTCGCCGTCCGCCTACATTCGGACGCGGCTTCATTATCGATGTGTTAAACGGGTATTAAAAGCAGCCGGTATAATACACATTTGAACAAACGTTGTTATCAGTATATCGTCACTTTAGGGATAGGCAGATAGTATCATCATCAGCCCGTTTTGATCCACTACTCGACATAAGCTTCTCCATTAATATACCACTGAGCGCAAGCTTTAGCTCTTCGCATCCAACTGCTGCCACTTTGCGTATATTGTCACACCATCTATCTGATGAGGAACCTACGCTACGTTTGCCGAGGCGGGATCTCCACTCCACGTCTATTTCATTAGTGGAGAGCACTTAGTGTCAAACATGTCTATCCTTACAGATGTACTTCCTTATCATCATCGGCCTGTTTCAATCTACTGCCAGACATAGGCCTTCTCCAGTCGGCTTGCCGCATTCAGCCAGATCTGCTTAAGATGCTTAATATATTTGTATGATTGTTTAACTCCTGTTTGTGATGGCAGACTGATATGTCGACGCGGAGTGGCGCCAGCGCGATCCGTGCGCGGCGCGGGCACAAGGAGCGCTCCAAGAACTTCACGGAGCTGGAGAAGCGCACGGTGCTGGAGCTGATCGCGCGCCACCGCGACGTGCTGCGCCAGGGCCGCTCCAACAACGCCACCAACCGCAGCAAGCAGGTACCGGCTGGACACTCCTCCATCTCCCCTCATCCTCTCCCCTATCCCTTCCCCTCCTTCGCCCGTGTCCATTCTCTCTCCCACCTACATACATATGTGCAATTGTGTGTCGATATTCCGAATCATCTCTGTACAGCTGAAGTACAACACATTTAAGCTGATAAAGTTCTGAGGTGGGAGCCATTAAGCGTAATCCAAGCGCTCATGTGTATGTGTTCTATGACGTCATTCCGATGTATGTACACCTTCGCTACTAGCTAATACTTATAATTAGAATGTGACAGTCGTTAAACCATCTTGTGTTGCTAGATTTGGCTCCCTAGTCATGGGGCTTCCTCGACTGCCTCGTTGGTCGAGCGGTTGCAAGGACGACTGCCGATCGGGAGGTCCTGGGTTCAAATCCCGGATCGGGTGCTTTTGGATTTTTCTAATTTAGAATTTTTAGTAGTGACTCGGAGTTTGGAATTGTGCCCAGTGTATGACAATAGACTCACCACCTATTCCATGGGACATAAACGTAACTGGTGAAACGTGGGAGTGTCCTACACTCCTCTGCCTACCCCTCCAGGGATTACAGGCGTGATGTTACTTTTGTTACGTAATGGGACTTATTACGTATAGTATGTGGCCTTTTCGATTACAAAGCGAGAATCGTGTCTAGCACCTATTACACCTCTTTGGACCGTTACAAACAGTCATATATATGAACATCGCTAACCACGTTTCAGTGACATCCGCAAACAATTATTTGTTTCATACAAATTGAATAATGAATATCGCGTTCTTTGATCAAAGTTAACAATATCGTCGATAGCAGTTAGCCGACACGCCGATCGATAGTCTTGTATGTACACAACGGTAACCATGTTGTATGTATTTCCGGGGACGGCTTTTATACTTATTGAACATAACAGTGACCATGTTTTCTTAATGGCGGGAGATAAGTTTTCCTGTTCCACGTGCAGATAGTAAATGACAATCTCGGTTATTTAACAATTTTACAATGTCGCTGATAACGGTTAAACCGATACCGGCGATTAGTTAACACGCAACGTTACACCGAAACCCGCGACCTTGTCGAGAATTAATCCGTTTATCTGTAGATACAGTATTGTCAACTTAACGCGACTGAGCTCCGGTCACTCTACATTCAACTGTAGCGTTGATTTTCAGCGGTCAGCAAAATGTTGAAAATTTATAAAGGTCACGTCACGCCTGATCTTCTGATTGGTCCTCAAGCTCGAGCTGTATGTTCCACAAAGTTTTATATGCTTTGTGTATATGTTAATGTTATTAAAAATTCCACATCTATGTATGTTAAGGTTGCGTTGATAATCTAACCTGATCTTATTTTGTACTTCATTTAGTATTATCAAATCTTAATTCACGTAACCCAGCCTAGCTTAATTTTATACTCACAATTTTAGTATCTCCTAACTCAACATTATTCAACCTTGTAAGTAACGTAACTCAACCTTACTGAACTGTTTATTTATTGTTTCAATGTTTCCGGACCTAACCTAACCTTTTTCATTTACGGGGGGGGGGGTGTTACAAAAGTGCCTGGAAACCTGAGAGAAGTGCAGGTTATTGACTTTTATGGCACGGGCGGTTATACAAGGACTTCGGGATCTCCAACAGAAGGCTCTAGTGTCCTCCTAGCGCGATCTACGGTTCCTACACCCAGGAAAAGCAAAATACCTCATGCCATGTCCTCCGGTTCCCACGACAATATACCGGGATCGTCGACTGAACAAATCAGCCTGGCCTCCTGGCCGCCCACAAAACAGGGAGTCTCCTTTCAATTCCCTCTTACAACAAACAGAAAATACTTTAGCTCCTATTTTGGTCCCGAGCTACTGGGAGCAAACCTAACCTAACCTTTTTTTTGTCAGGAAAATCCCTTTATGCATTCCATCGAGCTCGAGGGAGCCCGATGGGTATGTGGGACTCCTGGGAAGGCCCAGAATATCCACTGAAACTTGACGATTTGCCCCCAATTTTAGTATACATATGTACTGCCGAAGCGAGTATAACCTAACCTAACCCAACCTAACCTAAACCAACCTTGTAAATATGGCTTTATGATTTCACACAAACGTGAGAAATACGGGAAGTCGATCGACAACAGTGTAATTAAAGCGATTACTCCATTCCGCGTGGAGATTAGATAGTGTACAGTTAAAGATATCGTTAACTCGATGTAGCTACGCGGCTAACTGAAGCACTTACCGTGTACAGTGTCGGTTTAAGTAACAGTGGTAGTGTGTACTTGATACAGTATCAAACACATATTGATAGCATGACAATACCTCTGTATTTCCCCGAAGGCGCTGGCAGAGGAGTGCAGTATACCCCTTTTTACCATTTCTGGTGTACTGGACTGTAGGATAGGGGTGAACCTATTGCCATGCACCGGACAAGAAACGAGACCCTGAGCCACTATTGTAGATTTCAAGTCACTCAATACTTTGCACATGATGATGCCTGAAAATATAGGATCATATATGTCGTACGTCTTGTTCGGAGGTTGGGAAATCTGACACCTGAATCGGGAACTGTGGATTCAGTTTCCATTTAGCATGAAAATTTCTATTACGAGTACAAGAAATTGTTCAATTTAATTCATTAATGTTAATAGTGAGCGATGAGTGTAGAAGAGGCACGTGAGGTCTGTAAGGGTGGAGACAGAGACATTTGGCATTGGGTACTCTTAGCCGACCTTGTGAGAGATCTGGTTCAACGGTACAATAATAACATATAAAATAGTTAAATAATGCGCAAGCGCAGCACAGCTCATGTGACAGTGGTGCTCTCTGGTAACACAATACCGCACTTGAAAGTCTTAGTCCGCTGTTTCGGGCGACTCGTGTATGAATAGACGGTTGGCGCGAACTATAAGCGGAAGCGGTTTTTTTTTTTCGATTTTACTGAAATAACTTTTAAAATATTAAATACTTTACTTCTCAAATATTAAGTTTGGGTTGTGAAAAGATTTTCACTTCCTTGTGTATTAATTTCAATGTATAGAACATGAATGAAAATGGACAGAAATGCTTTAAGTATCATTTATTTACTGTCCTCGTGCATAAATAATGATGTAAATAAGACCAATAAGAAAGTTACCGCAGTTTTTAAAGTTAAATGTGACACAGATCTTCATTGTGCCTGCTCCTGTCCAATGCCGGACACAGGCTTCTCCAATAGTACATCGCTGAAATCGATCGTCAGCCTTTCACATTCAACCGCTGCCATGAATAAGAAGAAAATTTCACGTTTTATTTAAATATTAATTTAGACCAGCTCATCTCTCAACACTTGTAACGTAGCTTTAGAGATGTTCGATGACAAAGAAATGGAGACTAGCAGTAATATAATAAAGGATTTTCGTCGCGTATACTTAGCAGACTAATGGTGTTGGGTTATTTGCTCCATTGTTGTGTTATTAACGGCCTGCTGGTGTTTTAGTCGTTCCTTGGGCAGTCCAGGTTGGATTCTGGTATTGGTGAGCTCGTGTGAGAAATGGATGTAAATTGTCAACTTTATAACTATGTATGTATTTCTGCTTTATACATGAGAGTTGACTCTCTGACTACCTTCATTTTGATGGCCTCTTTGTTTAAAGATTATTATTTCTCATAAGACATATAAATACATTGTCACTTATAATGAGAAACTCGAAAAATATATTGCATATTGTCTCGTATAAAGTATGCTATGCTGGTGGTGCGTGGTGTGTTCCAGCTGGTGTGGTCGACGATCTGCGAGGAGGTGAACAAGCGCTGCGGCGGCGAGCGGCCGCGCACGCCCGCGCAGGTCAAGATGTGGTACGAGAACTACAAGAAAAAGTGCAAGATGCGCGCTCACGATACCACGGTACGTGGCACACGTACGCTTCTGTACATCAGCGGCTACTGGTCCACTGCTGGACAGATACCACATGACTGGAGCCACTCCAGCCGCTCCTGGCTCATTTCAATCCAACTGCATCTTGCTTTAATCAAGTGCACATCATTTTGTATTCATTTTATTAAGTCACGGGAAAAGCAGAGAGCACTGAGTGCCAGATATCCACACTGGTACCAGCTATCCTTACACACCTCCGTGCTTCGTCGATATCTACGTTGAGTTATTTATTTATATCAGTGAATCTAAGTGATGATGAAAATCTGCGCTAAACACCACGCAAATGTTTATTCTGTCTGAGAATGGAAACCAGAATAACGAATGCAATGCCGATTTGTATGAGCGCTGTGACGATATAGCATAACATATTTTCCATGCATCGCCGTTAGCTTCATTCGGAAATGCAGAAAAAAGCATTCGCAACCGCATAGGGTTCACATAACAAGTCGTAATTATAAATTTAGGTGGGTACCTATTAAAAATAAAGTCTCGCGGATGAGTAGTTCGCGGTGGAATACATAATTTATGCGTCCTCGTACAAACCATATATGTATTCTGAACGTTGGTATAGTTAAACAGGTTTAAAGTTTATTACATCGGCCGTTGCAGCAGCCGCCCGCCGACGCGCCCGGCCTGCTCGACGGCATGCTGTGGCAGAACATACATCCTCTTGAAGTCAAAGGTGAGTTCTGCTAGCTGATACTAGATGGCGTGCCTTGTCTTGTAATGAGACTAGTGTTTTACAACGTTGACACTAGATCGCGTCACCTGTGGCATTTTGAAAAAAGAATACGAATAACCTTTACCGTTGAAAAAGGTTTTTTTGACTCGAAACAGCTGTTAATAGTCAAAAGATTATTACTTTTATTAAGAACTATTCC
>DWEE01003916.1:0-10109 GCA_018245755.1 Parelbella macleannani
ATTTTTTTATATAGAACCCCGAAATTTTTTTGAAATAAAAATAGTCTATGTTACTCCTCGTAACACCAACTATATGTTAGTTAAAGTTACCTTCAAAATTACACGAAACTAACAAGCGGACAGACAAAAATTTTAGAAATTGTGTTTTTGTTTTGTGTACAATTTCACGTGCACTCTTTAAAAAGTTATTATTTTGGTATTACAAACACACACTTAAACTTTTTTACATATAGACGTAGATAATGAATTATCCAGCCTTATTATCTTGGGACATTAAAGTAATACTGAAGGAACCTGCCAGACGACTGGTAAACTACAATTATATACCAGTATGAATATGTATATTCTTGTTTAAATACTTTTTTTTTATATATATCATTTGAATTATGTTTTGTTATTTAATATTTACATAATAATAAATAATAATAGACATTTTTATATATCATTTTAATTATGTTAGATTATTTGATATTTACATATGTATACGGTTACATATCGATGTTATATTTAATTTCACGCAACTCAAATCCGCTCAATTTATTCGATGGCAATTTGCAATGAACAAAATAAATATAAGTAATCGGTAATAATATATAAAGACAAGAAGAATGTAGAGTATAAAACCTTCTTCTTGCGGTTTCAAACTCTCCGTCCAACTACCTAATGGATGCAGCAAAGGTAATTTATATTCAGGAGGTTTCTTGAGGTGATGCAAATGAGGGCTTCGATTCTCATTACAATGTTGTTACGAAACGATACTTTGAAACTCTATATTTGAAACCTTATAAGGCTGCCGCTTCACACTTTGTGTGCTTAAAACTTTGATTATCACTTTCAGAGGTAGAAATTAAAGATGTTCTGTTCATACAATGAGAATTAAATAATGAAACGTAACATACGTAAAGTAACCAACGAGGCTGCCCTAATCCCGGAGTCTAGATTTGTGTCGGTGTATCGGTCGGTAATAGGTTCAACCCGTATTTCACAGTGGGACGTAAACGTAATTGATGGAACATAATTGTGCATTACTCTCTGCCTCCTTCTTCGAGGATTACAGGCGTGACGTTAAGATCTTTATACGTATTTTTGCTATTTGCGACAGAAAACAAAGTGAATAAACCTGCATATTGAGTTTTTCATATTGTTCAACGAGCGGACTAAAGATTTGCCAGCCTGCACTTGGCCAACGCGGTAGACAATACCTAAACCCTTCTCGTTCTATACAAGACTCGTGTTGAAAACTTGCAACTACACTCTTCAAACGCAAAAACTTGTCAACCTCAAAAATAATTGATACAATGTAGAAATAAATTTAGCAGGAACATTCCCAAAGTGAGGTACATGTGTATGTAAATATGCAAAAGAAGAGCCCAAACATAAATTATGTGTGTGTTAGCACCTAAAACAACAGGGGAGAGAGTTTGTTATTATTTTGACCCGCATCCCTTGGAGCTTCACCAGAACAATAATATTGATTCCATTTGCTTGATGAACCGCTAGCAGCAAGTTCACGGAGATAACTAAAATAGTCAACTTTGAAATAATACATTAATGATAATACACTGCTCGAGGAACCGTAGCACTCTACAATGTTATGAGTTCATGGGAGAGAATACATAGGTCGCCAGAATTTATCCGCTTTATTCGATTTCCGGTCGAGATTTGTTTGTTCGATAACTTATCGGTTCTTTTTATTCTTTTTATATTATGTTGAGGGCTGCGGTGAACGCGTGCCTCCAAGTACAGCAGTATAGTGTTCACTGAGGTGACTGCATTTGAACTGCAATAAGAGAAAAATCTGAAATATTGTCTCTTAACGTGTTCAATACTTATCTTTAAGAAATAATCTAAATTTTCCTTATACATATTAAAATTTCTTTGAATATAAATGATTCTTCGTCAGCAACGTTGATAATTTTATTTTTTAACACCTGTAATCCCGAAGAGGTAGGCAGAGGAGTGTAGTATCCTAACAAGTTTCAACATTTACATTTACGTCCCACTGTGGAATATGTGGCGACACTATTGCCATGTACCAAGCACAAATGCAGATTCTACGCTACTAAGTTATTATTACTAGAAATTTCATAATAGAAAAATCCAATAGTACCCGACCCGGAAATAAAACCTAGGACTTATCCACCGGTAGTCGCGCGAGGCAGTCAAATAAATAAAAACTTACATCTTAAGAACTCGTTACAATTGACCAATCAGTGATCCATTGATGGATGTAACCATTACACGAGGCGTAACATCCAATTGTCATAAAAAAACATTCGGCTTATGAACTCGTTCCCATTGACCAATCAGTGATCCATTGATGGATGTAACCATTACACGAGGCGTAAGATCCAATTGTCACTAAATCTAATGGCCAATTAGTGCGGCATGGCGTCTTAGATGTTACAAAGATAACTCATTGGAGCGGCCGCGTCGATTGCTCATCCTGATTGGAGTTTCAGAGGTTTGTCCGAGTTTCTGACTAATTGTTGTAAGTTATTGTGATGTTCAAACAATTAGCTGTGATAGTGGGTCGGAAAATTCGGGTTTTAGCACTGAAATATGCTAATAAAGTTCAATTTTAGAACATTTAGTGATAGAAGAACTGTGTTTTAAATGGTGTTATTATACTATGCCATGTAGGGTGACATACATTTAGATCTAACCTAACAAACCTGATATGCTTTGGTATGAAATCAAAAATCGATCCTTTTTGTCGACATCCAATACCTACCGATAGTTCAGGTGATGTTTTTACTTTACTGTCATTTAAAACTATACCTATAGCTGTTATTCTTCTTGAAACTATCTGATGAACAACATAAGTCTATTATTGAATTATTTCATAGCAAGAACAATTAATATTCGACGTCTCATGCAAAGTAGTCCGGTTCATAAACACAGAATTAGTCGCATGATATAGAATAAACATCGTCTAGCACGTCCTGATTGATTAAATGTTCACAGAGTATTGACAATATTTCTAATTTATTATTTACATTCGTCTATCATCCATTTTTTATTGCAAACGTACCTACATAAGAATTTTTATAAATGACACCTTCAAAATCCTGTGTTTAGCAATGTGCCTCTTAGGATCTTAGAAGTTCTTTAGATATGGAAAATGAAGGTGCCTTCCCATCAACAAAACGCACTATTACCAAGAAAGTACCTGAAATAAAGATTTCAAATGTTGCCCCTTAAACACCCAGAAGACACTTAGGTGAGTGTAATATATTATTAAAATTTTTATCAATTTGATTTGGTATAGTATGGTATATGCCATATTAAATATTTACTTATACGAGTATACCCAGTGTAACAGTGTAGCATAACTCCTGCCAACTGACGTGTAGCCCGTTCGCACCGGCATCCCTCGGGAGTCCGACTAATCTTTCCCAGTTAACACTTCGTACCCCCGGGAGCTAGACCTAATGCATCTTATTGCCTCGTATGGCGTGATATATCTGGTATCCGGGTACTGAATAAGTGTTAGTACTGTAGCTCCGCCCGCTTGAATTAGCAACGTTGCAAAAAGAAATTTTTTGTTAGTCTCGGCTGTACAAGAGGCCTGTGTTTCCATCTAGGCGATAGTTTCGAAAAGTATAGTGATGTCATTAGTTGAGTAGGAATATTGTACCACTACCCACATTGAAGGACGCTTGAGTGGGTATGTCCATGATGCGAGAGTTCATTTACGTTCACAGTTAATAATACTAAGTGTTGTTTTATAAATTTTATTAATTTATAAAAATAATAATTGTCTGCTTTATTTAACGATTATAGTGGTTCGGAAATGTCTAAATCAACAGTCTTTGAATTTTCCAATTAATTTTCCAAAATTTTAAAAATTTTCCTGTCATCACCTCAATTTTTTCACTATTCAAATAGTGTTTTTATTTAATTCAATTTCAAAGGAATTTAGTATATTCCCGTGAAAACGAAGATATGATTTTGAAAATATTAAACTTAATTTTGATCTTTTGTGCTAATGCCTTACTAAATGTCAGTTAAATCGTCATAAACCATTCATATCCATATATTCATCTGATAGGAAGTTGATGTTTATTATATATAAGAATAAGTAGTTATCACTATACATGTACATATGTATATGGCCACAAAATGACAGGTGGCTAACATTCGAGTAGCTGACCGAACGGGGAGTCGCTTAAAAGAAAGTAGGTCAACGATAGCGAGCTGAGCACATTACTGAGTACATTGCTAACATGTCGGTGATACGGATGATTTTTTATCCGGATCCGTTCGTAGGTTCAGTATTTCGAAGAGGATTTATTTTATCGAAGGTAAATTTATAGTCGGTGAGGATAAGAATCTTCCGCAGTCGGTGTTCTCCATCCTTTAAGGCACCTAGCGTAATGATATAGCATTAAATCATATGGTGCATAAAAACAAACCACAGTATTTTTTATAACAATTTGAATATTATTATCGAATAAGGAAATTGGAAAATGTCGATATTGGAAATTAAAATGTGGAAAAATATTTATGGAATTAGAAAATATTGTCGCGAATTACACACGTGCAAGGAATAACATTTTAAGTACGTGATGCAATTGATTAGTTCTTCTGTAATTAACTGAGAAATGTCTTTTTACTAGACTCAAATTTTCTCTATAAAGGACACTCAAGTATACCACATTATACACTTGACGTATGATGTACTTACACGTATCACATGATACGGGATTTGATTCAAGTCCACGGTTAACAATGGTTCGTGTTATTTTATCAATTTAATTGGTTAATAATAATTGTCTGCTTTATGTGACCATTATATTGACACACCACTTCGTTTGAAAAACTGTAAGTATAGTAGAACTGTATATAGGACAGTACAATATTTAAATGCAGTCAAGTAATCACAGAATCAGTAATGTTAAAAATATTCACATCGTAGAGGTAAAATTAATAAGATAAAATAAGATAATAAGGACAGAGAGCTCATTTTGGTTCTTCCTCCAAAATTACATCGTATTACGCGTGAAATTAAAATGCATTACGATATTATCATAACACGTATATTATGATATCACACATTGTTTCAGGCACCTTGAAGTTTTATTATGATTAAGCGAGCTCATGCAATATGCCTGCCGTTTTCTGTGGGTGTTATCTTAAGAACACGCTGAGGTAAATTGTCCTTTAAATCCATGGGAATAAGGTGCACAATAAAATAAAACAGTTGATTACCGCTGAGAGGAACAGGTTATCATCATACTCAGTAACTCCTTTTTAAATTAAGTAACCCGCTGTACGTAATACAGATACTGCTGTCAGATAAATGATACATATTTATATGACCGAAAAATAAATAAGAATGTAAAGTTATTAATACTAAAAATGAAACAAATTTAATTATTAATAATGTAAAAATGATTAATAAATAAACAAATAAAATCATTCATAACTTATTAAATAATTGATAATGAAAAATAAATTGTTACAGGAATTCTACTCCTATTACATACATACATACATAAATCTCTCAGGGTACACATTATTATGAGCATGGAATAAGATAGAACCTACCTACCGAGTTAAAATTGATACCTACAGGAGGTGATTACACCGTTCGCGTGGTTTCAACTATGGAAAGTCTGAATGGTACGTTTTACAGCTGACAGTTTCTCGGTGAAAAATTGGACTTTCCAAAATAGATTCCATTTCAAAATAGATATGAAAAACAACTGTTTGAAAAAGTTTTGTAAATCGATATTAGGCTACACGTACAGACACATTCGAAGATGACTTCTCTCGTAATTAATGAACCATTTAGCAGTTGCGATGGTTCAACAACATATATCAATTACTCACGAATCTGAACTGATCAGGTGAAGTAAAAAAAATTTTGATGCGACACCTGCGAGTCATAGCATAATATTCATAAACATCATTGAAAGCATCTCCAACTGTACAACTAATTTCTAGCGATCTGAGCTCTATAGAATTTGTACAATTTATGTATAACCCGAGCATTATAAAGACGTTTTATAACTTTAAACTTAAATTGTTTGAATTTAATCTACTCAGACTTGTAAGTTCCCGTACGGTATAATCTACCGTGATAGTCTATTAAACGCGAAACTAAGTCAAATAGAGATCACTTAACAATTAAACCGGGTCCCGGCGTAGTTTAATACCTGTTAAAGGATTAACTATACTTAAGTTGTGATGTAATTCGTATTCGCGTGCTTTGAGACGACTTGTGAGAATTCGAAGCGGTAAAACTATTGTGTAGATAAATTTTAATAAAATATTTGGTACATATTAAGACGTTAATAAAAATCCCCTGAACTTTACGACTTTTTTGTGTAAAACGAATTTGTCTTGCTGTGATTTTCATGACTGACTTTGTTTAAAACCAACCAGGAATTTAACGGTTTATTATGGAACAAAATATTTTTTTAATTTTTTACGATACTGTAATCACCCGTAACTCAAGTGCTAAGTTTGAAAACCTTTTTTTTTTCTATACTGTTTTCACAAAACAATAATGTCAGCGTAATCGTTGCTGCATTGCCGAAAAGTATGTAGAGTCATGTTGATGTTGTGCAGAGTACCCCTACTTACGATTGAAATATTTTTAGTGCGATTTTTACACATAATAATCACCTAATAATAAATCTCATTTTTATTTTTAATCCAAAATAATAAGCCAATGTCAACAAAGTGAACGTAATTGCTCATTTTGGCCCTTAAATCAACGTCGCAATTTAATATAAACTATCACGCTGGAAAATACCGTCAAGTGCCTGCATGTCCGGAACATTGTCAGAATTTTCCATACACTCAATTTTACTTTGAAAAATTGTTAACGCTTTCTTAGAAGTTTGTTGTCGTCGTTACAAGAAAGTATTTTATACGTGCTTTCTACTTTAATACACTTTTTTTTTTAAATAGCACGTCCAATTTGTTTGGATATTTGGTATTCGATACTTTTTGCCTTTGGACTTGGTGTAGCGATATAATCAACATAATGATCATCACCATCATCGTCATCAGCATCATCATCTTCATCATTATCACCATCATGACCATCATAACCATCATAACCATCATAAACATCATAACCATCATCATCATCACCTTCATAATAACCACTATCATCATCATCATCATAGTCGTCATCGTCGTCGTCATCATCAGCCCCTCATCGTCTATTACTACACAAAGGCCTCTCCAATAGTACGCCACTGAACTCTATCTTCCGCTCTTCACATCCGACCACTGCCAGGCATTTAGCGTATTTCGTCACGCTACCTAGCTAGAGGGCGATACAATAATACTAAGTTACTAACATTTTTTTCCATAAAAAAAATCGAAAACTTCGATCAGTTGCAACATATTATTTGCTACAAATGTGTATATCGATGTGTCTCCTGGGGTCATAAGCGAAAACAATATTGATAAACAATATAAATAATGTCATGTTATTCAACGCTAAAATGGACTAGTGTGTTTTATTGTACATTGGGACTGATTTCATGCATTCCGTTTGATTGTAATTAATCAAGAGGTATTTGTCCATTAATTGAACACCAACATAACAGGAATTTTAATTGTACATGTATGTATATGTAGCAATGGATAAAAACAAGAGTAGAAAATAGGTAGGTAGAAGGGCACCCCAATCATTTCGCCCATAGACGTCTGACTATTGTAAAACGGTGTCAAAAAATTAACATCACGCCTATGGTACCCGAAAGGGTACACAGAGAAATGTAGAATACGGCCACACCTCACCCGTTACGCTTACGTCTTACAATGGAAAATGTGATGAGATCATTATCATACACCGAGTACAACCAGACATTGCTAGAAATTTCTAATAGAAAATCAAAGGAAAATCAAATAGTATCCGACTCGGGAATCAAAACTATGATCTCTCGATCGGCAGTCGCACCAGCAACCGCTGGCTAGTGACGCCGTGAAATAAAGATACTGTGAATTAAGAAATTGTAAAGAAAATCTCTTCAAATGACTACAAAATCAATTCAAAGCTGCGTTTATCAATCCACGCACCACCGCACGCAACAGTTACCTAGTTTTTCAATTCACTATCGCTCAGCAAGTTTGTTTTGACAACGCTGAAGCTATGTTCATACTGCACACTGGATACAAATGTTGTATTATAAAACTTCTAAAAAGTTTCTAGAAAGAACATCTTCTGATGTATTTTAAGCGTTGTCTTGTGTTCTGTTCCGTTCTGAAGTTACTGTGCGTGCAACATTAGGATACAAATGACTTTAATATTAGGGGTGTCTGATTATATCTGTATCACGCATAGTATAGATCAGTTATGTAAATATTGTCACATGTGACGTAACTATGATTTGAACACTAGAAAAATTATGGATACAGAGAAAGTCGATACGATACGAATTTCTGTTTCGTTATATTAAAATTTTTAGAACGCTTACATATATAACTACATGAAAATTCAAAAGATACATTTTTCAGTATGAATAACTAAGATTCATGTATCATAAGATTTAAAAAATTGCGTCAGAAGCAATGATAGCCAAGTGGTTTAAAATTCAGCTACATACTTAGGCTAGGGTTCCTGAGTTCAAATCCTAGCGTGCTACTATTTACAAAACTGTGAATTTTAACATTAAATATTACTTGCTATAACGGTGAAGAAACACATCGTGAAGAAACTTGGAGAACTTAGTGTTCTCCAAACACAAAATGTTCTGCAACGCAAGTGAAGTCTGCCAACTCACACTTGGTAAGCGTTGTAGACTATGACTTTAACCCTCTTATTATGAGAGAATACTAAAACGATGTAAGGGTTTAAAGAATTAACACCACAATGAACGCAGCTTTATGTTACGAAATCAACGTACCGAATTCCGACAGTCAGCGAATTGTTAGCAAAAAATTCGTATTCCAATGGTTCAACAATGTCTATCGCAGGCTTTACGGGTGAGTAATTTAGAGCATGTAAGCATAAATTTCATGCCCTATAATTAATGATAAAGTAAGTCCTACCCCTTCGGTGAAATACAGACATGACATCATGTTCAATGTTTAAAATGAATGAGCAAGGACAATCTAGAATTATACTCGTAGTTGTCCGTTCCTCGGGGGTAGTTCTTAGGAAAATTTCCTTAAATTACATGCACTTACCATGTGCAAGTTTACTTCGCTGAAATAGTTTAAAAAAAAATACTTATAACTAGGATAGCTGCTCTCTCTAAAGTTCTCCATTGTAAGATGTACAGTATGCCATCCATATTTAGTCGTTACGGTAGATTACATATTCACACTTCGTTATAGAAAGAAACTTTTCTCCATCAGTGGAACGATGAACGGGCTCATAATAACTATATACAGCCTATGATGATGAGCCGTAGTGAGAAATATATAATATTTGAGAGACAAATTTTTAAGAAATCCTCCTCCGTTATGTCATAGTATTTCGTTTTACCATTAGATATCACTTGCTATACCGACGAAGGAAAACATAGCGAGGAAATAGCACACCTTAATGTTAAAAAAAAAGAATTTGTTCCCTAAGCCGTGTGAAGTCTGCCAACCCGCACACAGCCAGCATGGCAGACCATAGCCCTGACTATAACCCTCCCACTCTAAGGCGAAACCCGTATTCCAACAGTGGAATGATAAAAGGGTCGGAAAAAGTGTTTCGTTCTGGCAAAAACAAATAAATCATCGCCGTACATGACGAGCCAGCGCTATAGCAATGCCATTGCTGTCGGCTTTATTTTTTATAGAGTTATTTTCACTGTAATTCGTTTTTAGGCGAAACATGTCAATGTTGGCAATGTGCATTCTGACATTATTTAATTTGTATTTCCTCTCACAATTGTGCTGAAATTAATGCTTTATTTAAATGAATGTCACATTATTAATTTATCACCACGCTCAGTCCGTAATGGAGACGACAGAAAGAAGCGTGTGTTATAATAGTATGTACAAATGTATATTACACAAACGAAGTATAAAATAGGCAGGTCAGTATGTCGTAAACATAGACCTGTAATCATCTTTATTATGAATTGAACCCAACACCCTCAACACGAAACAGTTAGTAATTATTATTAAATAGTAATTGACATTAT
>DWEE01003917.1:0-10108 GCA_018245755.1 Parelbella macleannani
AATTCGTTTAACTAATTTTAACAAGAACAGTAATTGCAATAATATTGAAAGAGGTGAAACCAAGTACGTAAGTGAATCTACGCAGAATGAACAAGATTAAAAATTAAGTTAATTTTGAAGCATCTCAACATAAACTATCTACTAATCATCCAATACTAAATTTTTCGATGACGTAAGTCAGATGATAAAAGGATTTAAATCAACACATGAAGATTACATAAATACTTAAGTGCAACCAGATGTAAGATCTGAGAATGCAGCATCCGGTGAAAGTTGACCGCGCACTTGCTTTTCGGAGACGACCTACTGAAGAAATGGGCGCTGTGGTTTATGACCCTCGTAATCGTTAGGTTAGGTTCTGCTTTGTCGCTAGTAACAGAACATTTCGCTTCTCTAATTTCATACTGACATTTTCATTATTGTCTTTTACGAGTATTACAGTTATAATAATATAGGAGTTGTAATGTCTGTCCGTTTGTTGTGAGAGGTGAGGTGTGAAAGGTTTATGATATTAAATTGGTGGCTTTCACTTTTTGCTAGTCGTATAGACGTATTTGAATGTTTTACGTCTTTGTCTGGACATAATCATTTATTAAGTCGGTTTGATTATTTTGTGACGTACTAAAGGATTCAAAACTCTTTATTCTGTAATATTACAACGTTGTTTAGCAAATATTCTTTAATAATGTTAAATGTCCCTTAATAATGTTAAGCATTCTTTAACAATACTTAAGTCTAAATATAAAACAAAAGCGTAAGGAGAACGGACTTTATAAGCGGAGGTCAAAAGTCTCCGATTTGTATGCGTGTGAGACAGCTTAATCTCGTAATTTAAGTACGGTGTCACAAAACGGTGCGCACTCACTTATTCTAACTTCCTCGCAACTAAAGTTCGACTTGCGCGGTGTGCGATACAGATGACAATCACTTGAATTACCTACAACAAAATGAGATGTGTTTCGCAAGATTAGGTTGAGTCATGACCATTGTGATTGCCGGAGACGGCTGCATGGGTTCGGCCATGTTGTTGTGAGGAATGAAGTGAATTAATTTTCATGAAGTTCGATAGCTTTTCTGATATCAATAACAAATTCCAATCTACTTGTTAGGTCGATAGCTACGGCTAAGCTGTCTATAATATCGATTTTGTTGATTTTGTACCGAATTTAACACCAAAATGACAATTGCAGTGCCAAGAAATAATTGTAACCCTCTGACCCTCTATGTGGAGACGCAGCGTTTGAAGATTTGACACTATGGTAGATTGCGATCTGACACGATAATCAGTTTGGGTGACGCTAATGGCAAACTCTCATGACTGTTTCGTCTTCGGAGGAAACGTAAGACCGTTAGATATAGTTATTACCATCACGTCCCATTTCCCTAACTACCTATTCTTTGTCGTATGACGAGGTGAGAATAATGGGCGAATTAACCATTAAAAACTCTTTTTATTCTATTTTATGTGAATTACAGCCGTGATGAAAATTTTTATGTTGTTGCTCGTGTTTTGTGTAACATATTTTTTTTCAGCAAACAGAAGCTTAAGTGGCGCTTCGTCTAAAGATTTTTGCAAGTTCATGTGACACCCTAACTTGTTTTTATCTGTGAAAGGCATCCCCTTATGCGTCTTATAACCATGCGTCCCATAACCTGGCATTGCAATGACACTTTATATTAAGTACGAATAAGATTGATGTGGCTAAACCCTCATTCTTCAGAATACCGTTATATGCTTTATGACAACTCAAATTGTATTATATGATTTATGTCATGTTAAAGCTAATGATTATGGATATGCGGTTCCGCGTCCATAATATTGAGTAGCTGCAAACTTTATGACACGATGGGGCCGTTCAGGAACCGTAATTTATGAATCATAATCGTTAGCGGGCAATTTCGCTTAAGATAAACATAAATTTACTGAACTTTTTTGGTTATTAAAATCCTAATTGTTGAATACATCGTACTAAATAGTTTTGAAGCGAGTGATGTTTTCATCGCTAACCATAAATTTTCTGGTAATTCAGATATTGACATTCGCACGTACTTCATATTCATACCTATGTATATCGGTAGCTTTAACAACTACTTAAAATGTGCACATGTCAAACATCTTTAGTGACTTTTTTACTCGCGAAGATGAAATATATGTATACTTTAGCAACTACTTACCATACGAAAAAGCCAATATTTAATGTGGTTGTGTTAAATAACTGAAATATGGCTAAATCAGAGCTAACAATGCAACTATGATTACGACACAAACATAAATAAAGCAACTGCCAAGTCTCCATTTTAACGTAAAACCGATCGGTGATCCTACCGTCCTGCGCCAATAGCAGCTCGATACAAGATTTATGCATCGCCACGATTACAAGATATGAATTATAGTGTTGGAGATGAAATTACGTACTGCGCGGTGTCACGGCGTGTGATTTAGCGCTGACGATACCATTGAGCTCATTTACCGTTCGATTTACTTCGCTGTTATTTGCTTTGTATTTGCATTGAATTATTACTTTGAATTTTAATTTAATTCATAAATTATAAGTAGGTATTAAATTTATATTTAAATCAGTTATTTGAATTGTAATGCGGTGGTTTAGAACTTGATCTTTGTCGTATTTTCTATTCTGTGGTTCTAAAGTGTTTGTAGAACGAACGGTTGTGTTTCTAGAATTTTAATTAGGTGTTTAATTAGTAATTGATTAATCAGTTACATGATTGATTGATTCGTGATATAATTAAGTAACGACAAGATAAATTTTAAAATGTAAGAAGAAAAAAATTTTCCTCCTATTATTGACGTTAAATTCAAAGTAAAGTTTAGATTTGTTTATATAGTATAGATGCATAGTAGATATTGTACCAACTCTTTATTTACATTCTCTTAGTGTAGAAGCTCTAGCGCCATCTTCTGACCATAATGATGATAGTACGACTCAAATTTACAAACAATGAGGAATAAATTCCCGCCATTTAAAATAACCGTCCCTCAAGATTGTCATAATATTTCGACTCCTACATAAGATAGGTACAAATTATTGTGGTCAGGCCGACGGCAGCATAAATCACAGAGCTGACTTCCTACTAAACAACACTCTGGGAACTGGGGCAAGTGAATGAGATTATACTAGAGCAAATAGCCCGCGGTGGCTGGACGCAAGGACAGTCAAACATAGGGCTTTCATGTTATATCAATGTTTACAAAATTGCCTTTGTACTCACTAGCTTGAAATAACTAATATCATACATTTTGTCTCATTCTCTCTTACGCATTAGAGGTGTGATAAATTGAGACAAAACTTTCCATATCTAAAATGTTGGTGCTGAGCGTTCATAATAAATAGTGTCAGGGTTTAATTGACCAGTTATATAATCTCAAATTATTTAACGGAACAGTAATGAAGTATGATATAAACACATTTAAACATTAAGACAACTAGAATAGAAAAGTATTTCAACACTAAGGAGGTCTCACTGTTTTTTAACTATTACTAGAACAGTTGGACAATGGGTAATTTGTATTAATTTCTGTCAAAATGTAGGGCACATTTCCTGGACTTCACTACCTGAGTTGTATCTGTGTCAGGTAAAGAATACTAGAACGAAAAACCGAAGAAAAATCACCTCAAAAAGTAAATATAAAGTTGTTAATTCGTATGTAGTACCTACTTATGTAAAATTTAAGAAAAAGTAACATCACGCCTGTAATCCCCGAAAGGGTAGGCAGATTAGTGTAGTAAACTCCCACGTTTCACCAGTTACGTTTAAGTTCCATGGGTAACTTGATATTTTTTGCGTGACAAATTGATTTAGTTCTCGCGTGTTCGAGCCTTACCCACAACCCTATTAGACCGTAGGCCATTCGCTTTCGCAACAAGTATTGTGCACGGATATCTATCCTGACCAATCCTGACAGATTGGGTTGGCGCGCTCGGCTCCATGAAGACAGTAATGACAATTATCGCGATTGCCCCGACGCTGTGTGGGCTGCTATTCGAGTATATTACATGATAACATGATCTATTTTATACTTATTTTGTATTGCTGTTCTTAAATAGCATTTTAGTGTAGTACCATTCGTAGAATGATCTAGTTATGTTGTGCTTCGTTCTTTGATTATCGTTTGGGTAAACTTGAATTTCAAAAAATGATGTTACCATAAGAAATGATGTTACCGCATTATTGTCTATGGATGGTGATGTGGCAACACAACCGGGGACAAGTCGTCGCCATTTTTCGAACGCTTTGCTTCTTGATGCCACCGCGACCGCGAGTACATGTAATTCCATTAAAATCTAATAAATTATTGTTAAATCCAATAAAATATAGTTGTGGAACCTATTTGCATCTCTATTCCTCAACAAATAATATAATATATACATTTTAAGGTATACCATTATTATTCTCCTCTCGAGCAGTATTGAAATTCTATCTTGTCGAATGAATATTGTAACAGATGTATTTGGTTGCATCACCATCACCGATCTCTGTACCGTTCCACAGTTCCGTGTAGCTCTACAGGAGTTATGTTTAGTCTGTATAGCTCACTAAGTGCGGATTGATAGTTTTAACGAGCGTTCGAAAATTTTCAAGCAATTGTATATGTTCACTGATTCGGGGGAATTTTTAGGACCAGATGGTCTGTTATAACAACGTCTGCCAGTTTGCTATTTTCAGTAGATATATATAAATATTAATAAATTATATTATTGGAGAATAAAGTTGCGCACTGGCTGTAATATTAGGTATATTACAGCCAGTGCGCAACCGTGGTACCTTATAAAATAAGATATTTGCTTAAAACTCTCCATAGACCAGCTCGATCAGATGATACAAGCCATGCTGTATCTCCACAGATAGATTTAGGGCAGATAGAGTCCGCGATGACCCTTGATAGCTTTCTATCGACTTTCGCTAATCGAGCTGATTAACAATGCTATGCAATTAAGAGTTACTTGTTACCACCAGACACATTAAACTGGTTCCTTTGTTCGTTTCGTTACATCACAATATAGCTTTGTTGGCCACGAATTCCTCAAACGCTGGCGGTGTTTATGTAATTTTGTTCACAAATATTTCAGCGAATTTTCAATCTGGTGGTCATGTAAGGAATTGCTCTAAAATTTTATTATTATTATTTATATGTTAAGACGTTTGTCTATTACTGTCCCAAGATAATGTACTGTTATATTTCATAGATTTTATCGGCGCTTATAAGATAGTTATCTGGTTGTCCAATTGATACAAAGCATTGGAAAAAGGGTTTTCAAATCTTCTATTCTTCTGACTCTCTAACTGGCCAGTGACAGCTTCGACTTAAAGAATAGATGTTTCAGACTAATATGGAGCCTTTCTTGAGGCTTTAAGTTCTAATCTTGACATCGATCGATTTATGTTACCACTAAAGGTGCGTCCATGATTCCTAAACGGCACACCCTATAGCTATCTTATTTTTCGCTATTCGTACGCAATTGCACGTAAATCGTTTCGGAATTTGGAGTTGTTCAAGGTAAGAGTTATCAGACACTTTCTTGGCAATCATGTTGTGTCTATGCCACGAGCACCATCAGGTGCGATTGTGGCCAAAAGCGAATTTATAGTCTAAAAATGTTCATTATTTACAATGTTATGAAAAAAAAAAGTTCTGTGCAATCTTTATACTTTCAATTTAACTTCAACAGTTTTGATCAGAAATTTTCACAGATCGACAAACATACAATGATTTTTGCATTTATAGGATTAAGATTAGTTCGTTTTAACGTAATTTTCATTAACAGCATCGTTTATATGCTTATTGCTTTAACCATGTTTAATTTTGCTGTCTACAAATCGTTATTCACTTACTCGACGATTGTGAAACCATTATTGTCATCTTATCCAGCTTGTATAGTATTCAGAAGACATCGCACACTAAGTGTTCCTAATCGCGACATCCTCATTCAAGAGTCGTTTACTCGTCTGATCTCGTATTTGCTCCAAATACCTGTGAATCTTCTTGGCATCGAAAGTGCTACCTGAACCGAATATAATTGAGTTTCATTGATCGGATCGGTCCATTCGCATTCGGCAACTTTCACTAGTTCACTGCGCTAAGGAGTGCTGTACACGAGTTACGTACTGCAATTAGGCAATAACTGACTGCTACATAGTTGGGATGTAACTTACACTTAATACTTTAAGGCGCTAAGTGAGTTGAAACTAATAGTTCAATTCTAACTGAATTAAAATCTAAATGACGCCACCAGGCTTGCTGACTGTATTGATATAAATGTTATGTTATGTGTCATAAATTTGTATAGAGAAAACTAAAAGATAGATTAAAGGTAGAATGAAAGATTGGAGGACTTGAAATAAATATAGTTTTAGTTCGATGAACATCTCTTAATCTTTTAATGCAAAAATACGTCACGAAATGTGGCTCAATGTTCACACGCAGAAGACATTATTATAATGTAATACAATCAGTTAAATGTAAGATAATCAATTTGAAACTTGGGAACATAAATATTGGCTATTTAAAGGTGACTATGGCAAGTAGCAAATCACAAGCAACTGTTAACCCGAATAGAGTCGTCTAACAAAGCGTTCTCTGCCGTGAAATTTCACACCTCCAATGTTTATGGCGCATTGTCCGGGCTGTCCCAACAGGTCCGCTGACAAAATGACCATGTTTGGTATCATCATCTCTACCGTTACTCCCTTTCACCATGGTGTTTACGCTCATTGCAATCACTGATAATGTACAATGTTTTCGTTGGCGGGCACAATCAAAGTGGATTTTATATGCATCTTTAATATGTAAGAGAAGGAAATAAGGAGAAAAAAAAACATTTTCGGCACCTGATATAATAATAAAGAAAAAATTACATATATTATATGTCGACACACGCAAACATATTTATGTATGTACATGTGATGAAAAAAAGTTTTATACGTTAATCATTAAAACTGTTGCTTATAAAACATTTTTTCGACTTTGAGTTGTACGCAAAATCTGTCTTGTGGTTTTACTACGTAATAATTGCAACATCTAAAGTTGGTCTCAAAATTTGAACATCGAATGTATATCAAAATTTATTACATGTCAATAATTCCAGACAGTTAATATTGTTTTTTAATTTATTAACATTTAAATATATTAATTTGAAGAAAGTATCAGACGTCAAACCAACGCCTTGCTAATAAAAATAGCAATGAAATCGTTTTTTGTTTCTCGCGTGTTGCTATATAATGTATTGTGTGCTTAATAAAGTCTTTTTTGTTGCAGGGAAAAGAGAAAAGCAATCGAGAAGATCTGAAAACCGATATACAGCACAGAAAAGAAACATTTTATAGGGTGAGTTGGTTTTAATATGAGTTAAATAATTGGTATTTTTCCCAACTACAAATTCCGTTTTAAAAGGCCTTTCTGTTTGTGATTTACGTTTATAATTAGGTTTATGTTTACTAACGTGATACTAAAATGATAAGAATAATAACAATTATACTTTCCTATTTCAACAAAGGGTCAAAATGTCTGTTCTTTTTGCACTTTTATTTTGCCTACGTAAACGGATTGCGCCTAACCGAGAAAAAAATACAAAAGAACAACAATGTCTTATTTTTTAACCTCAGATTCATACAAAACCTAGTAAAAATATGAAAATGTGATTATTATTGTATGATGACGCCTAGTCTCGTAGGAGGTAGGCAGAGCATCGAATTCTAAATGACTATTCTTATAGAGCAGCCATGCTTCTTCTACCTTCAACGCTCTGTTGACAACACAAGACACACATGTAAAAAAATATTGGGGTCGTAATGTGTGCTATTGTTCCCCAGGAGGCACCGTCGGACGAAGACTCGGCGGTATCCTCCGCGCCCGCCTCGCTGTCACCACAACCGCTCAACGATATGTGGGTGAGTGGAAACTTTTTAAATTAACTTTATTATTAAATTACTTATGCACACACACAAATGTTCATTGGATTAATTAAATGGAAAGTACTAAGCCACTGATGAATTATAAAAATATAAACAAGTACATTTACTATACCTATATAGGTCTTCATGATCATTTACTCAATGCAACTGAGAAAAACCGGGGACAAAAAGGATTCTTTTATTTTATCATCTTGTATTATGATCGGTGACTCCGTACTATATTATCATTTTAAGAATGTTACCTTAATTGTTTTAATTGTAAAAATAAGATAACCAACATGTGTGATAATCAGTTTTGTCTAAAATTAAAAATAAGATATAAAATATATAAATAAACATATCAAATATTAGTTTGGCGCTGGATTTGGTATGGAAATTGAAAATACATCGATTTTATAACAATACACAGAATATCAATATATGTACATATTTGAATACTAATTGACCATTGATTGTCGTAAAATACATTCTAAACTTCTAAAGGCACGTGTTATAGTAACTCTAGTCTTTGTCTACTTTTTGTGTCTATTGTCGTGTTATAATAATTCTACTCTTTGTCTTTCTCTTGTCGTATTATAGTAACTTTACTCATGTCTTCTAAAGAAGCAATTATAGAGAAATCTGTAACGCCTCTATTAAATCAGCTGCAATGTAGTTAGTGGTAGAGTGTGGTGTTTAAAAGTCGATAGGTTGTAATTATCACAGCGGCGTTCAGGTGTTTATTAACGTCTTCAATGAAATGAATCACTTCCTTCCTATTCATAGTATATTAAGGTGTGGAAAGACTGAAGTGTCCTTTATTAACCCAGTTTTTAGTGAAAAGAAAAGTAATCCCGCAAGCAGCGGCGACAAATAGCTGCTGTCCTATACGAACGATCTGAAATAGCATTGTATTTATAGGACTGTAGGAAAAGGCCTGTAGAAATAGGACTGTTAGAATAGTTTTGTTGGAATAGGACCGTAGGCTTAGGACTGTCGGAATAGGATTGTAGGAATAGGACTGTTGGAATAGTCCTGTTGGAATTGGCTTGTACGAATAGGACTGTTAAAAAATATAAAAGTCAAGTAGAGTTTTTTAACAGTCAAAAGGTTCACCTTTGAGTACATTCTCGCTGATAGAAGGCGAACTGTAGCCTAAGGCATAATGCATTTATGAACCTATATAGTACCTTCATAGCTTTAGCAGTCCTTAACAATGTTATGTTAAACATATCGGGATAAATGGACGCGTATGGTTCATTACTTTTTGTATTCATTACTATATGTAAGTTGGAATTGTTGGCTTAACTGGATAAATAGTTTATTTTTCATAACCAGCTAATCCCATCATATTACCTAAATGACGTCCATGAGGTTTACACGCGATTATAAAATAATTAATTACGTAATTACAGCTAATTATGCTGCGTTTATAATCCTTATAAGTAATATTGAAGGCGTCGGCACGGACTAATTACGCTGCTATTTTAACTGCTTTTCATACTCTACATCGCATTTATGATGCACAAATATGATGAGAGGTCGCTACTCACACATGACACGTTCCAAATAAGTTCATAAAGGTAGTTGTGTTCATAAAGTAGATAGAATTGTTCGTGCTGGTTTAAACTAAATAATTTTTTTTTTATATTCTGAAGTACAGTCAATCCCAAGTTTCTTACGGAGTAGAGAGACCGTTTAAATTTATCGACTTTTTTATCTCTAACGTCACTAATTTACTTAATTAAATTTATGATACAATTGCTAAAGACGTGTGTTATCTGCATACGTTTAGGTTGTTAAATAAGAAGAGTAATTAAATCTGCCTGCTCTGCGTACCTTGTAGGAGAATACGGCCGTAAATATAAAGAAAACTTTAAATGATGTTCCCGATATCATTTAGTCACAATGATATAGCGAGCGATGGAATTTAACTTTATGCGAGCGAAGATAATGTATACTTTCATAAGCTTATGACATTATACATTTTAAGCGCTGTAATGTTTTTATATTTTTTATACGAATGACGCTTAACTGTGTAATAACTCTTTTAACTCGCCAAATGGATTTACTCATTAAACTATAAGATTAAAAACGGTTAATTTATGTGAAACATTTTGCTGTACTAAGAAATATTTAACGCGTACTTGTTGTTCTAATTAATTCTAACATACGAAAATCAGATACTACGTATAAC
>DWEE01003918.1:0-10105 GCA_018245755.1 Parelbella macleannani
ATTATTCAAGGTTAATAAAATTAAAAAATATACTTCAGAATATAATGTACAATCTTTATATTTAAACACGTAAGTTTATTTTATAATAACATTTTTACAACATCATTAATTTTGTGACGCGCCCAGAAAACAAGGAAACCAAAATTTAATGAAAATAAGATACTGTAACCGACTTGGATCTAAACTTCCCTTGTCTAAAGTTACCTGCGCGTAAAAGATATTAAAAGTTAAAATTACATCGATTTAGCTGGCAACATTGACACATAGAGCGTGCCGGAAGCGTGCTCAAAGGGCAATTTAAAACCCATTAATAATATTCCATGGCAGCTGAGATCGATGTTAGGGCTATTAAGAACGCATCTTACCGAATGCCATTTTTAGACTAGAAACTGTCAACCACGGCTAGTAAACAAAATGGCACCCGTCTTTTGCAACAACTGTTTTATGGCTCGATATTGCTAATAAAAGTAATAATACCGCTATTTTGTAATATTTATTGCATTTTTTTTATTTGCACACATTGTAAATTTTATTGTGATATGCATATATTTCACGTAAAAGCATGTGTTTAATTAAATTGTGTCATTATATTTAACTGTAAGACATTAAACCCGTTCGACGTTATCTATTTGTGCTGTATACCAGCAGTTGCTGTGTAGCTGCTCAAGTTAACCCTTAGGGAGACCAACTGTAGCCAGGACTTCAGGATTTAATTTAAACTTTTGGTCCCGAAACTTCTTCAAATACAGAGTACAGAATTTGCAACGGACGTACGCAAAAACTTCCTAGTTCATTTATAATACTACGCTTGTGTCGTACTAGTTCAGATCAGAGAAGTTTATATTTTTCTTATTTTATAATCTTCATCAGCCATTTCTCCATTGTCTTGTCTAAGGCGTGTAACGTCTGCTAACCCGTAATTGGACGGCGTGGAAGACTATATCCCTAACCGTTCTCATTTTATGAAGATACCTGCGTCTAGCAGTGGAACGATCTAAGGGTCGAAGACAAAAACTATGATGACCCTTCAACTGATTTTGAAATACTACACAGATAATAGCATCAAGACGAATTGATTGACATGGGATATATACACACATACTACAAATAGAGACGTGAACGTAACACCACGCTTGTAATTTCCGAAGGGGTAGGTAGAGGAGTGTAGTACGCTCCTATGTTTCACCAAATTTAAGTTAGAAAATGCTATAGTACCGGACCCGGTATTCGAACCCATAACCTTTCGATCAGCAGTCCCACTTTTCAACCACTCGACCAACGAGACAGTGAAAAACAAACACACATATACGTACTAGCAAATTTAGTGGAATGTATGTCATTAATGACGTTGCCAATACAAAGCTCTAGCTTCATTAGACTTTAGTCTCACAGTGGAATAGCGATCACTGAAGCGAACCAGGTAATCAGTGCTTTGTGCTTAGATACATAATATCACATGGCTTGAAACCGCATATTACGCGAGATCATACGAAGCACTCATACATGGGAGAACGCTACCAGGGTGTAAAATTACGTCTAACCAGGCGTGGTCTCTTGTTAGATGAGCGTGGACAGTGACTGATTTTCAAGTAGTTTCATTTTAAATGTCCACGTTTGACGTAAGAAAACACGCCTGCAATCCCTGAAGGGGTAAGCAGAGGAGTGTAGCACCCTCCCATATTTCACCAGTTACGTTTACGTCCAATGGAATAGGTGGTAAGCCTATAGCCATACACCGGGCACAGATCTAGACTCCGAGTCATTACTAAAAATTCTAAATTAGAAAAATCCAATAATACCCGACTCGGGATTTGAACCCAGGACCTCCCGATGGGCAATCGTACTTGCAATCACTCTACCAATGAGGCAAACATTTTTATCTTTGATATTTAAAGTCTGTAAACTTTATACATAGCCTTTAGAGCAGCTCAAAAACAACAGAAATTGCAAAAGGGCTAATCCACCGATTCACTTGGGAGGAATGTAGAGTAAGCTGATAAACTCTCTGCATTGCAAGGTATAGCTGTGACGAAAAGTTAGATGTCCTCTTTGTGACGAAATTGATTACAAGACGCAATTAAACTTGTAACATTAATAAACCCGCAAGGGATCTAGTTTCGGTGATATCAAATTGAATTTTGTTGAAACTCTAATATTTTGTACATATGTATGTACATCAGATCCGTTTATTTTAATGAAATGCCGTTTAATATCTGTCTCATGTAAAGTTCAATTAAAAGTCTCGTCGCTAAAGTGCTGGTTAAGATGTTCACTAACTATTTATACCTAATACCTTTTCTATACATTACGTTTTAATTTACATCGCTTTAAATTTACCTCCTTTTAATTTACATCGCTTTTATCACACATGAGCGGTTTTACAGCGCTGTATGAATATTATAAGCGTAACATACAAAGAAGAAACATTAAATTTCAAAATTTATGTGCAGTTAACGAAACAAAATGTCGTAGCTGACAAATTTAATAAACAATACAATACAAAAGCCACTCGAAAGAAACTTCCGAGCGATGTTAATTAATTTATTTATTGAATATGTCCACGGCACGTGGTCTGTACTGCATAGCTCAGGCCACAGTATGTCACAGTTACAATCGAAGTCACCTTATCGCGCGTGTTACCGCACCTCAAGCTGGTAAGGATAGACAAATTTTGACACTCGGTGCTCTCTGCCTAACCCGTAAGGGTCCTGACGTGATGAAATAGTTAAATAATAGGTAGAAATATTACGACTGTCCAATTTAGTCCGCTAAAGAGTACATAATGTTAAAAAGTTCTTAAATTGACGTGTATCAAATCTCAATGACATCACTCAGATTCATTGACGGACCTTTCGATTATTTATTGTATAAAATTAAATAAGGACTGCGCACCGTTATCGAAGCAGGTTACTGAACCAGTGAATGGACAGATGGGAGGGTGAATGAACGAACAGACAAACCAAAACATATAAATTTACGTCTCAATATATTTCATGTATGAAAAAGAAATATTTAAGGAATAAATAGATAAAGAACCTTTGAAGTGTTTATTTTTATCAAACAAGATTTATTGCATTATCTTTGCCTCGTCGACTTTCTCACATACCTACCATTTAGTGGTCAGCCAGTAGGAAACTAACCACGATCGATTCTGAACTCTAAGATACTAAAGGTTAAAATGTATGATAAGTACCAAAAAAAAATATATAAACTTCTACTATCCGCATTAAATTGGGTAATTCCTTTTTCATGGGACGTATAACATAACGGGTGAAAATTGAGAGGACTACACTCCTGTGATTATCCCTTCAGGAAAATGCGCGTGTAATATTATGTTTAAGCAGTGATAACCTAGTGGTTAAGAATTCAACCTCTCACTCCGAGAGTGCTAGGTTCAAATCCATAGCGCGCACCTCGTTACAAAAGTGCGTTCTAAGTTTAAATATCACTCGCTAACGGTGAAGGAAAACACCGTGAGGAAACCTGGAAACGACCAGCGTATCAGACTATGGCCTTAACTCTTTCAATATGAGAGGAGACCCATATTCCAACAGTGGAATGATAAATAGGTTGATTATTTTATTTATAATTATTATGTTATGTTACGTTTCTCTTAATATTGGACATTTTTCAATAGTTGAATAACTACCATTGTTATTTCACCCTAAAAGTTTTCTGTAATATTTTATTACTACTAAGAATGTGGACTCTGAACATTCTATTTTTGTTACATTTAAATCAATAATGTTCAAGTTGTAATAATGGGCCATCAATTGGTATAATTTCCACAAATTCTCACGACAGCTTAATAAGCCCTACTTAGAAAAAGTTCGAAGCAACGATTTTTTGAATAGATAGTTTACAAGTAAATGGAAAGTTTTAAAACCTCTTGGTTTGATAAGAATCTCACGTAAAAATAGTTAAAAATCTCGTAAAAGATATCAATCAGGTTATTAAAAAAAGAACAGAAAAAGGTTAAAAAAGTGAAATACATTAAGCTCCGCAAATTACTCTAAAAAACACGCATTATTCTAATAACTAAACATTATTAATTTAAAATTTTATTAAGTAAACTTATATCATATATTTATTCATAATGTAATACTGTATATTTAATTATTTACCGTTTTAGTTAAGAGCACCCTAATGCTATTATTGCCATGTGAACTCGACCTTCATGAACACGTTAATGTAATCAAACGGGGGTTAATTTACAAACTTCAATTTATTTAATTTGATTACTATATTGAACAAAATTCCTATGGGAAATTTATCATATCAAGCTTGTATGTTGGGAACGATGAAACTGCCTAATATGATTAAGATACAAAACAGCTCAAGTATTAGAAGAATGAATTTTCAGGGTAATAACAATATGCTTCCTTCTAATTATTATCTTAAATTTCTGTGGCGTTTCTGGGCAAATAAAATTCCCACTGTATGAAGTGTTGTACACCCTAACGCGGTTAGTAAATTATAACCATACTGAATTTCAATATAATTGCTTCATTCGGTTTCGTTTCTGATCATCATCATAATATGTGCACGTCAGAATTTTACCCTTCTGACTTCCACATAAGCTAGTATATGACTAATCTAGTCAAAAAAGAATAGTATTAATGTTATAAAAAGCTAGTTATACGTGTTAAAGGTACTACACACTATTTAAAGATAGCTAGCACTATGGATAAAAACCTTTGTATTTATCTTAATCGAATTTTCTATCTATACGGTTTTTATTGACATTACTATTTACCTTATTCTTAATTGATTGGAGCTGTTTCGGTCTTTCTCTAAAGAATCAAATGTAGAGTTCGTATACAAAGTCGAATATCGAGTCAGTGGCGCACGTGCTCGTTTGTACTTCCGTTACGCATTTCACCAGCAGTGGAACGTGTACCGTAAGAAGACTAATATGTACGTATAAGCTCACCGCCTATGTTGACAAACATAATCTACACAATAACAAACGAAATAATGTAATGGTATCGTAAAAAGTAATTTACAAATAAAATCCGTCCGAACCACATGTTGTTCAGTTTAACGGTTCATGAGTAATGCGTCAAAACGTTCAAGCTACGGGCGCTACGATTCGTAGCTGCAGGTAATAAATTATGTCTAGAAGTGAAATGGAAAATTATTTATTGATACTACAAATCTTCGGGTGACACGAAATAGTCCATTGATGAAAACGATGATCAATCCTCGGAGTTATTGACCAGTAATATATATACCATCAATACCATGAAAAGCGCCGCCTTCAATTCTGTTAGACGATATGATTTATATGCTTACGATTTATTAGAAGGGTTCAGTAAATCTTAAATCATCGCCCAATATAATAAAGTGAAGGGTGTCTTAAGTATAAATTGGATGTATTGAGTTAAGAAACGTTTTAACTTAGCCCTAAATCGTAACAGCCTATCATCATGACCTTATTATTTTTACGTTATTAAGACACATAGCCTCTCAACAAGTTAAAAGTCATACCACAGATTACCATGTTGATTACATACTATTGGCAGGCTTCAAAAACCTTAAAGAACATTATGTGTACTTAATAGTATAGCTTTTCTTACGATGACTTTGTTAATCGTTATAACAAGTCATAACTCATATAAACCTACGTAACTTTGTTTAGTCACGACTAAATGTTTTTGACAGATTTTTACTCGAGACGTCCGAATTATGTGACCGATATCTAAACGATTAAACTTTCATGTTGTAAGAGTATGACTTTATGAGTAGTATTTTCTCCGTAGGTCTATATAATCCGAGTTCTTGGCTAAACAATTTTTTAACTATTTTATTAAGGAAAGCCACAAACAGATAAATCTAATATACGAAATAGAAGCAGCGCCACGTGTAATATCTTGGAACATTTTATGGTCTGATTTGAAATGCAAATATTTTTTATAATTAAATTCTTGGCAATCTGCTTGAGCGAATAAATTTTTCCATCAAACCAGCTGTAGAACTACACAATCTTATTTATAAGCTTAAAAAATTTAATCTAACGTAAGTCTAGCATCAAACAAATGCATAAATAACAACGGTTGTAATACATTTGTGGCTTGTTTCATCTGTGGCTCGAGGCCAAAAAGCAGTTAACTGAGTCAGCCCACCAACTTAAATGTAGGTAGCACCTCCTCCTATGCAGCTCTAAGCGACCACACCTAGGCGTGTTTAGCCTTAATCGGGTAAGTTACAGTAGACAATTAACCACAGTTTCATTAGTTAGGATTTCGTTCCACAATTAAATATATTTCGACCTTTGGTAACGTCATCGCAACCAAGTGAGTAAATTAAAAATATAAATATTGAAATGAATAAAAGAATAAACGTATACGCTAATAAAAATATTGCCAAAAAGGCAGCCTTATTTTTCCTTTAACCCTATCATCGTCATTAAACATGATGTCGTTCCACTGATAAATACGGGTCCTCTCGCAGAATGAAATGAGTTAAAACATTGGCCTGCCGCTGATCGAGTGCGAGTTCGCAGACTCCACACGATTTAGAGAACCAAACTAAATTCGGAACAAACCTAGAGAGAAATCCTTCTTCATGAGCCCCGTCGATAGCAGCAAGCTCGCGACGATGGCTTTCGTACATAATAACGGGATTTTTATTAACCTATATATTTTTTTAAATAAACAAAACAGCTAATTTAACATCTACCTCTTACACCGTAGTACAATTTACGGAAATCTTACATATAGAAATAGTTATTATTTCCCAACGAAGATTCTCGAAACGTCACATAAAAGTTATGTCACATGAAATATAAAAGTACTCCTCAAGAATTCACGAGTAAAATGCAGTTAGCGGTTAACCGACGCCCGCTTGCTTTGGTGGAGATACGTTTGTGAGCGAAACACGTATTCGCTGTGGTATGTATGATGAAGTACACTTTATTTCCTAAATGTACATGTCATATTTATTTGAAAGAGGATGACGCATTGCCTGTGTAGTATGTTAGTTAGCCGCTAGTATTTTTATTTTAACTGCATTAGAAAAGTTACGTTATTCACTATGATATGTACATATGTCTAAATATGTTGCAATATGTTGATTCACAAAGATAAGTGTATCTGCTGTACCTATTTCTGCCGTAAGACAATGATTGTTAAAACATTTTGTGTTTCAGCTTAAAGAGTGGTTCCCAATTCACGTGTATTTTAGAGGGACCATCTCAGTTCTCAAATACAACATATACTTATTACTAAATACATTCATACTAATATCTAATAACTGGACCGATGTTACTAAAGGACCCATCGCTACAGTCCTGTCAACATTACCAATCATTCGAAGTTTTATTAATACCTATTACCGGCTAAATTAATTGCATCTAGCAGCCCCATTCTCACACTCCCGTTCAGAGGAAGCTGCAGGTGCCACGGGCGTAGTAACCCCTTATGAAAGTAATTTTTTTTCTTTTTTTTTAAACATATACCGATGATAATAAATAAAAATTAATGATGGTGAAGATGAGGAAAACCACTTAGTCATAGACATCTACCGCAACATTAAGAATGCTAGTTGAGTTAGTAATCAAAACTTCGTATGTGCGTGTTAACTTTTATAGGCGCAACTGTATAATATGGATGTCCCTCAACCGTACATAATAATGCAAGAACAGAACAGTTTTCACGGGCGCATAAATAAATTACTAGGCCAGTAAATCTCATGGACATAGCAGACCTACCACGTAGTGTCATAAACTTACATATTATCTTGACCAAATAGGTCAAGTTCTAGCTAACGGGTGAGTCACAAGTCTCCGACACTGCCGTACATAAAAATGTTGACAAGTATAGAAAAGTATTCTATAAGAATAGAGGTATTTGGTACTCGGTTTTTCTGCCTTACTTGTAATAAACCTGGCGTGACGATATAATAATAAGTAGTTTACTAGTTACATAATATGCAACCTATATACCACAATAGAGCAACTATCATTAAAAAGCAAACTCAATGTTAGCTCGAACCAACCACCTTTCATTTCTCTCACGCTTGGTTCGTAAAATACAATTGTTTACGCAAATATTGTAGTAAAATACAAGTACAAGAAATTCCCTTGCAGCTACGGTCCTTATAACCTTAAAATATTGCCAACTTATAGATATTACATCTATTGCTCATATTTTAAAGATATATTGCGAAATTTAAAGGAGGTAAGGAGTTCCAAGCTCCATTTTCGGAGGTCAATCCAACCTCACCTACTCGCTATCCATCCTAACTACAACTAACGAGGCTCTGACTACCGGCTGACTGCGGTATAACTCAGCCAACCTAAACACAGATAATTGCCTGGCCTATAGGAGGCAGTAGTGCAAACGGGGCAAGCAGGTGTACTGCGCAATCTCCCTTCCACTTGCCCAACATTTCCCATGTTGGACATGCGGGTTGTGGAAATACTTTAATAAGAACTATGTCCAGCAGTGAATTGATACAAACTTAGAAAGATAATGCAAATAAAAAAAATGTGAACAGTGCAACTGTTATTGATATTATTAATTGGTAATATTAAAAAACAATTGACATACAATTTTGTAAATACTACTTAAATCATCAATGTCACTCATTGTCAATTGAAATTCCAATACGTTATGTGATA
Source organism: Parelbella macleannani (assembly GCA_018245755.1). Classification (NCBI taxonomy): domain Eukaryota; kingdom Metazoa; phylum Arthropoda; class Insecta; order Lepidoptera; family Hesperiidae; genus Parelbella; species Parelbella macleannani. The sequence goes on from DWEE01003918.1 coordinate 8,624, forward strand.
TCACAGAACGTCAATGACTGTACACTGACGCATGACGCATGATATAACGCATGACGCAAATTATATGATTGTCAGGCACTACTCGTTTAGCCAGCAAGTCGCGTAAACTCTATCTAACGTCTATATTAGTACTAAATGTTTATAATAGAGATATATTTGTGACGTTAACAGAAGGAAAGACAGAGTGAGCCTTGTAAATACCCAATTAATAAAATATAACGAACTTGTATTATATATGTATTTATGAACAGCTTTCCTACGGTCTAGCGACGCAAACATTGGTTAAAACAGTTTGCCGGAGACCAAGAAAGACACTACGAAAGTATTCAATTCATTCTTCAGAAACCAATTTATTTGGGAGATTTATGTCCTTACAGTGAGTACAATTCGGTCGGTTGATGCAAGAAAATGGATTTACGACAAAATACATTACTAGAAGTCTACAAACTGAGTTCCTAAAGCAAAAACAAAAGTTATCTTGGATCGTTCACCCAATCGCAGTTGGTTTAAGTCCAAAAAGATATACGATCCCAGTTCTTCAGTACTACTGTGTTACAAATAGGTGAATTCGGTTTTAAATCGAACTAAACCAATCTTAGACTAAATCTGTTCCTTACTAACATTGTCATGTCCATCAATTAATTATCAGATACTTTTATATATTCTTCCAACGCAATCTAATCACATTACCCACAAATACCGTGTAGCATGCAATGAAAAAAATGCTATTTCATATTCTTTCTTTATAAATACTTGTAACACACATAGGCGTATTTTCGTTGGCAGTCATACAATAAAAACATTCCGCCGCTAAGCATTGTTATACATATGAACGTTCCATTGATGGATGTTTTAACAATGCTTCAGACACTAAGTATAGTTCATTCTGTCTGCTGTCTAACTTAATCGGAGTTTTTTTGTACCATTTTTCCCTTGTGTAATTTTAAGTGTAGACACCATAGGTAACAACAACAGTCAGCATGAAAATAAAGTGACAGATGTACAGTGCCTAGTATTCGACCATTGAAGCAACATCAGAACGCATAATATTGTGGCAAATAACTATGTTTTTGACGACTCTATATAGTTAACAAAATGCTCGAATGTACGAGTAATTACACAGCAGACAAATATAAAGCTTTATAATAAGCAAAAAAAAAACCTCTATTACCAACAACAAAAAGAAACGGTGACGTACAAAACGAAAGCTCTAATTTCAAGCTAGGTAGGTCACTTAGCATACTAATCAGTGAAGAACTACATTACAAAAGTCGGAATAGTACAGGCTGGCAAAGTAGAAATAGCATTGAATAAAGTAATATAATATGACACGAGCGAGTGACAGTCGTAGCGATAACCTAGTGGTTTAGATATCAGTCTTCCATTACGACATTCAGGAGTCCGATTTTTTGTGCTTATTTCAATATTGAAAAGAGTTGGACGTAATTTTTTTTACATATATACATATGTATACATCACTCG
>DWEE01003919.1:0-10105 GCA_018245755.1 Parelbella macleannani
GGACCCCCGGAAGGAGAGGCTGAATTCTTAACCACTGGGCTACTACTGCTCCTATTTCTCATTACCTCATTTAAAAGTAGATGAAAAAAGTTTTTAAGCGATCTCAATACAACATTATAACAACCGAACAGACAATCCATCAGATAGTAAGACACACAGAACAGCTTTGCATTTGTGTTATACCAATAAGAATAGAGGTACTGTAGCTAAACAATCATAAAAAAAAATCTTTTCTACCCTTTTATCGTTCCATAGTTGGTTCCACAGTTCAGAACAAGTGGGTCAAGACCACAGTTTGCCACACTGGCCAATTGCGCGTTTGCAGACTTAACACGCCTTAGAGGTGTTTTAGAAATGTTAAACGTTTATTTGACATCAATTACGTCTGAATACTAGAATAAATTTATGATCTATTCAATTTAGTTTATTCTATATAAAGTTTAACAAACTAATTTGCACTTGACGGTATATCTAAAACATAATTCGAATATTGAAATACTAAATATCTAAACGTTAATAAGCGAAGTTTTGGATATTATTTCAATACTATAATAATATAGGATTAATGGTTTTCAAAATTGTGGTCGTATCAAACATTAATATGTTGATCAGAATGTTGAGTGATTGGTGAGTTTATGCATATTAATTGAATAAATAAATAAAAGATACATAAACAATACTGTTGACGATTCGGTTTAGAACTCATTCTGACCTGAATTCAGCTTGTTAATTAATCCTACGTCAATAGATGGTACATACAAAACAGTCACTTCTCGAACGATTGCGTTTTAACGATCGACTCGTCAATGCGGATTTCAAAAATCGCAACATTTTCTACTATAATATTCCCGCTTTGTTTCTGTTTGCATCTAAAATACGTCGACTTAAAATTAATTATTAAGTATTAAAAAAAACTCTTACAACAACACGAGGTGTTTCTCTAACGCGTATTCGGGAACCTCGAGAGTACATCGAATAATCTCCGAATTCTGAAGGGAGTCATTCTCCTTTAACGCTGTCCCGGCGCGCGATACCTTGGGCATAAACAACAAAGGGTGGGTCCCCTCGGAGTCTTTTGCCGTTAATAGTCGTGTTCTGCATAATTGAAAAGGGAGATGTTATGTAATACACACTATTATAATTTTAGTTATAGCTATATTTTACTAAGGATGAGTATAGGTTAAGGCTGGCTATATTTGAGGAAATAAAAGTTTTAGTTTTAGGTGTATTTTACTAAAGAAGAATTATGGAACACCTATATTATATTCTTCTTTAAGAAAGATAGATATATTCTTCGTGAAGGGAAACAAAATTGAGCAGCTATGACGTACCTAAATGTTATAATGGATCAGCTTTTTGTTTGGGTAATGCGAAAAAAGAAAAGATTGAAGTTATTTTTATAAATTATAAATGCATTAACCAAATTATAATGCATTAGAAATCATATTTCGATGTAAATACGGCAATAATTTACTAGGTTGAAAGTAATAAATCATTTACAAAAGCTGTACTTACATAAATTCAGTTTTAAACAAATTCAAATGTGCTCCAATGTTATCAACGATTGCATGTTTAAAGTTAGCAGTTCCAACAATACGCCAGCGCTTGACCTACATTGCTGTTTGCATTCTGTTCCTGATGAAATCGAAAAGGGAAAATTCCGTTCGGTCGAGAGGTATTTCGAAAAAAGAAACAAATGAATAATCACGGCAATACCCTCGCCCCTTATACCACAGCACGTACTTATAACATAACCTGTGAAAAGTAGGAGTATTACACTTCTCTGTCTACCCCTTCGGCGAAATACAGGCGTGGTGTTATGTAAGAAACTAATAAAGCATTCGGTAATGTTACTCACGATAAAATGTGGTAAATGCGGTCGAAACGGGCACGAGGCACTCAAACATTATCAATATTTAAAAGTCATTATCATTCCTGGCTGAAAACAAAGCTGCTGCCTCAAATTAGTGGATCGCGGGACGCCTGACCCACATCCCGTATCTGTTCCATCCTGGAATAACTCGGAATGCAAAAGTACATTTCATTGTTCGACCTAAGCTTAGCCGCCTCTACACGGAAATAATGAATAAAACTATGCAGACAATCTATTAACGGAACATCGCGATTTGACATTGACCTAGGAGTTTCCGGTTCTCAATCAGAAAACCTACGATAGTTATAATAGGTTAATTAATTGTGAAGGAAAACATGGTTGAAAAATCTATGAGTCTTAGAATTTTCGGGAATGTTCTGTAAGGCGTGTGAACTTCGCAAATCCTGTACTTCGTCTTAAACCTTCGGATTTTGGATAGAAATCCATGTCCAACGTTAGAACTATAAAAGCGTTGATGATGATGATGGTAATGATGACGTTGTTGATATTTATGATTGAGAAGTACTTTAAAAATAATAATTAGATCATATTTAATTTATCGCTATAAATCTTTCATCCCCCTCTAATGACAGTAATTAATTAATTACATCTTTTAGGGCCACTGAACATAGGGTTAATCAACGTCTTTTGGGGTTGTGAAATATGTAGGGATATTATTAAAGCCTATCCATGTTTATTATAATGTTATTTATAGTATTGAATTAAGACACGCTCTCTATCAATGGGGTTTGTCAAATTTTGAATTTTACACACATTGAAAATATTACAGGGCACCCAACATATGTATATGTATATGGCTGGCTTTAAATGTAATTACAATCTAGTTCGAATTGCACTTTATACCAACTATTAAGTAACGTACGTATTTACAAGCCTATCGACTGCAAACAGTTACGACTACCAACCCACACTTGGTCAGCGTGGTATACCATGGCCTTGTCTTTTTGTTCCAAGAGGAGATCCATATCCAACAATAGGACGAATAATAGATGATGACGATGAAATGGTTGCAAATCTCTTTGCGTCCCATTGTTGGGCACCAATCTGCCCCTTAACCGTGGGAGTTAAGCCATTATAGCATATTAGCAGAGCTACACATAATGCCATTGATCTGATCAATATTTTTAAAACGCCTTTAAAATCTTCGATAGGGTTTAATGAGTGTTTACCAAACGATAGGAATCGCGATTGACTGCATAACCGCGGGCGGCGTTACTAATACAGATAATTAGAGCTTACGATCTACAACCGCGTTAGTGCTATGGTGAACCATTTAGACATACTGTACTATAAAACAACAAAAGAACTGATCGTACTACTGAAATATTGCTCAAGATTGATCACAGACGTCCATAGACTCTAGCGGTCGCAAGTTTTAATTACTTGCTTGTTTGGGAGTTTCTTTGTAAAAGAAAATTAAACTTGTCGCTGTTACTCGACCACAATAATATATTTAAAACGAAATGATAAATATCACAAAACGCTAGAATTCTCAACTTTATACTAATCACATGGCAACACATTTATAGTCAAATACTCCATTCTATTCAAATGCATATAAATGGCACACAGTAACAGGCACTTCCAATATACCTAGTCTATAATATATCTACCTAGTCTTAAAAAGTCTCCGTTATCAATGTTTACAAATCATTAAATCATCGCGGAAACAGAGCAGGAACAAAACAAGGAGAAGGCAGGCGATACAGCTGACCCACATCCGCGCCTGGGGCCCACTGACCTGCATTTTTCAACTATAAGCAGCCACCACCCCGCACCTCATCCATGTTTTAATTCCCCGCCCGGTTCCTTGACCCCGATGTTGACAACATGCACTCGCCTCATTTCGCATAATTTGCAATCTCCTATTTTTTACTTACAAAGACAAAGGCGAATACTTAACACGTTCAAAGCTACCGAAGCGCTCTGCGTGTTCTTGGAAATTTTATTGCCTGGCCAGCGACACTCGCGGTTTGTTCAAATGTTACAGTAGGGTAAAAGTTCAAAAAATTAATCGATATTGTTTTCAGACCCTTTTGTCATTACAACGTTGGACACGTTTCTCCTCTTCGGTTGAGAGGGTTAAGGTCATAGTCTGCCACGCTGGACAAATGCGTGTTGGCTGATTCCACACGCCTTAAAAAAATATTTGTTTTTGAACTGTAACCTGTGCAGGTTTTCTCGCGATTTTTCCGTCACCGTCACAGCAAGTAATATTCGTTCTTAAAACGCTTAAATCTTTTTAAAAATCGTCATTGCAAACTTTTAAATCACAGCAAATACACGATAATTTTAAAATTTATTAGATGACCCCATAGATCATTATTACGTTTAGAGATAAAAAAATATCGTTGTGGCATTAAAGGTATTAAAATAAATCTGCAAGTCTAAAATTTATCGCAGCGGACAATGACCTGGAAATGCCTATACATATAATAAAATATAATTATGTCGGAACAAATACATACGTTTTCCTCATTCCATTCATGAGTATTCAGTATGGTATAGATGATAAAACATAAATTACGACCATATTTCCTGTAACCTACAAATAGATCAATTGCATAGAAACTATTCGAAGAGGACTAAAAATAACATAAAACAGGAAAACTAAATAGGACCCTAAGGACCGAGGCGAGCAATTACTTAGCCAGCGATCCGCCTTACTCCGGGTACAGGAGACCTTTGTTTTTACTTATTAGTTGCATAGAGTTGTTACAATGGTATTAAAAAAATGCTATACTCCATTGGCGACCAAGAGCTGAAACTGTTGTCAAGAAGACCCATAGCTCCTTATTAAATCGTTAAAGACAAGGAGTAATGTTCATTCATTATCAGTCTACTCCCGTCCCCGCTAGACATGCACCTTTCCATGGGCTCGCCACTAAGCTCGATCTTCAGCTCATCGCATCCAACCGTTGCCAGCCACTTTGCGTATATCGTCACTCCACCTAGCTGGAGGGCGTCCGACGCTACGTTTGCCAAGTCGCAGTCTCCACTCCAGAACACAACAGAAGTAATGTAATAGAACTAAACAATGTAATAAAAATGTTCACATTGACTTCAATTCTTAAAGCTTTACCTTAGTACTTTTATATATCTATCTTCATCACAGTATTTCTATATATAACATAAATCTCAATACTTTCAGCGTTCTAATAATATTTATCAAAGTACCACAAGATTAAGATAATCAAAATACAATACTAAAAGTATAAAATGAAACGGACGAGGTAAAGATACACGCGGTATTTACAAGGAGTCGTATAATTGAGATATTACCGAGTTATAAATAGTTAATTTTTATTGGCGTGTTTTATAACGTCAATTAAGTAATAGGCAGAATAAAATTGCTAGTTAATTAATATTTGCGTAATTAGCAATGTTCTAGATATCTACTTGCATTGTTTAAACGGTAATTTAGATCTGCGAATACACATACGTACCAAATTATAAATAAATCTTTTGATAAAATCAATGCGGAAATATTTTTTCATATTATAAGCTTTAATAATAAAATTCAATATTAAAGAATTATCAATTCACTGGTGATTGATTGGTTGAGGAAAATGGTGTAACTACAAGCTAATATTAACTTTGTAATTAATTTACATGATATAACGACACGGCTTTATTAATCTGAAGGATTAGATACAGGAAAGTAACTCGCGTTTCAACTGTTATGTTATAGGTATATGTCGCATGGAATAAGCGATGAGCCTATTGACATACACCGGACATAAATCAACGTTCCACGTTGCTACTAGGAATTTCAAATTAGACAAACCCAGCAACATTTTGTCCAACACGGGGATCAAACTAAGGACTTGTAGCTCAAGCTCATTGCAAATCAATACTAACAAATGAAAAATCGCGTGTTCCGTTTATTCTATTGTGGGATGTAAACGTAAGTGGTGAAACGTGATAGTGTACTACACTCATCTGCTTACCCCTGCGAGGATTACAGACGTGAGTTACGAAAAATGTTGTAAATACAACGAATACCTTGTTTTGCTCAGCGTTTCGCTACAAATCAACCGCAGCAATCAGCTGAAATTGCTCAATGCTCAAGCGACATAATTAGTAATGGGAATTGAACTATCGTTGCGACTCAATTGGCTAATAATGGTCGGAGCGTTGCGTACATCTCGAACATCATGGATCCCATTAAATAGTGCACAGTGATCAAAGCCACAATTTATAAGGTGATTGTGGAAAAATCTATATTCCCATTATCATAAAGGGTGGTTGCTTTCAAACAGACGGGTTCAGACTGCAGAGCAGATTTTGATCGTATTTAAAATAGGACTTTAGCCCATTTCTATAAAGTCTATTTTTACATTTTAATTGTTTTGTGACGGCGCGCGCTCGAGCTTCCTCTTGTCATAAATGCTATTGGACACCATCTCCTAAGAGATACCAATGCATTTGTAATTGACCTTAGATAGTAGATCATTCCTTTTGTCGATAAGAAATCGACCTTTACAGATTGTTGAAATATGTATCATTCGACTCTGTCTCCTGTTCATATATAAAATCTTATATTTACTTCATTTCTTCGTCGTATAACGTATTTAATACCTTTAATATCTTTTTATTGTGTCGTGATATAATAAATAAAAAATATTGTACTTAACAGTAAAAAATACACCAACAGAAAAATTTCACTATATATACGAAACGTAAATCGTGGCTTACCGAGTATTAATTTATTTCTTCTTATCATTGAATAACAGCTAACATATTATTGAGCGTTGTGAAAATAAACGAAAAACGTATAAAAAAGTATTAAGTATTAGTATCTATGCAATCACGCCAAGTCTTTTACGAGGTAGACAGATTGCATCAAGTGTCACATATCGATATTCCTACAAACTTGCATCTTATATAATATATTTATAAACTCTCATTCCACATTTATCTATGCTGGGCAAGAGAAAATTTAGTAGAAAACAGAGAAAATGATTTAAGAGCGAAAACGAATAGCCCTAGATCATTCCTTTCGCCGCTACTGTCCGTTAACGGAATAATTTATGATACGTTCGTACCGTACGCAAGCTCAGGTATTCCTGAGGTGAATTCATGTAATGTACTATACTTTAACTCAAGAAGCTTAAAGTGATATAAAAGTCCTCTTCCTACAAGTTATCCTTTTTGTCTTGTTATTTACTTCAATATTTTCTCTGCTATTTAAAATACTCATTACTATTGTTGTAATATAGTTGTCCTATAAAATAGAAAACATGTTCCTTTCAAGATTGACAATATATCATCTGCAACACTATATAAATTAAAAGAAACAAGGGCGATATTCCATCACAAGTGTGTCGAAACTTTCTTACGAAGAAAGAAATAAAAAGGGAGGAGTTGCCTAGTTATTTTTACTTCGCGTCAAGAAGATAATAGGCCGGGTAAGAGTAAAACTTTTAAGGTGGGGGAAGTCGCCCGACCTAGTGCCCTCCGGCAAGGAGACATGTGCAGCTAATTATCTTCATTCAAGCTTGTCAGTATCTTGGAACACTACATGAAAAAATAGTTCTTGAGTAACACGGAGTCTGGATTTGTGCCCGGTGTATGTCAACAGGTTCGCCCCGTATTTTATTGTGGGACGTACAGCACACTGGTAAATCGTAGGACACAGTGCCTACGCCTTTAGGGCAATACGGACGTGATGTTATGCGAGTTCTTATACCACTACAAAGTTAACCACTTCGAGGTACTAGCATTACAAATCACGAGTCTGCTCCGCCTAGCGTCACTAAGGACACATAGCGCGTGTCGTTAATTGCCTCCGTTGGCCGATCGCTTAACTGCGTCCTACGGAACCAACCGGACAGAATGGCTTTTGTTCACCGCTAACTCACTTCCCTTCCACCGTATAGCGATTGTAAAATGTGTAAACTGCTTGTTGGCGGAGTGCTAAGACTTTCTCTGTTCATGTGAAATCAGAAAACAAACGAGAAACGTTTTTCAGGCAATCGTAATAATAGCGTGTACAATCTTCCTAAGTTTGTTTATTGCCTAGTTACTTAGTGGGTCAGAAGTAAATTGAGCTTAAGCCGACCGGCGACCTATTTTTCGTAACAATCAAATTATTACAATTTTGTTTCGCTATTATTGCTTAAAATACCGGTGACCTCATTTTGTACATAAATCTTTTCTCGTTTTTTTATTTTTTATACAAACCATAAAGTGGCCGCCTTTGAAGGATTAATCTATTTCAGCGTTACTTAAAGAATCCTTTAAGCAAGAATTCCGAGAATTACTTCGAAGTTTTTTGATATAAAATATTAATTTTATAAGATAACAAAACATAAGATTTAAACGGCCCATCACTTTACTTTCCATCACAGAAAACTGACCAAGCGTTGGCTGATGTGAGGAGTCAGACTCTGAAACCAGCGTGTATGTATAAGAGAGTCATGAATGTTGAGAAACCACATCATGAATAAAGGATAAAGATATATGACACTCGATGCTCTCTACCTACGTGATAAGGGAACTGGCGTGAATATATAAGAATAATCGGAGAAAAACCTGTGTATACTGCAGATTTTGCAAGGCTTTCAATTTTAGTAGATTCCACTGAAATGGATTCCATTCGGCAAATCAAAGCAGAGACACGCGCCGTTGATTAAGATTAAGGTCCTAATCAGAGGCGCATTGTGAGACGAGGACGGAGGCAGCGAGAGAAATGTTTTCAGCGCGTCGAGATTTTCCGTGCTCTGGTGACCTAAATTCTCCGCTAGTAACGTTTAAACTGAAAATCGTATCGTTTATGCAAACTCCTACTGGGGTGTCGTTGCTGACGAAATCCTCAATATTCATTAAAAACCGTTGACTTAAGTACATTTAAATTTCTTTAATACACGCACTACACTTGCGATATTGTGATTTGCAGTATGATCAACTATGAGCATTGCTTAGAGAATACGTAACCAAAACGACACACAGACAGTTATTTACGGAACATGGTAGAGACGACACAAGTCATATAAACATAGAACTAACTACACATGGTTTTTTAAATGGAAACAAAAACGGTCCAAACGACAGTAAAACCAAACAGTGATAAAAGTGCAAGGTTTGTCAATAGCGCTGTGAGACATTTGTTTACACTGTGGGCGAACGAAGCGCGCGCCCGCCCTGGCCGTCCGCCCTGACCGAAGCGCCGAACGGCGGGGTGAACGGCCCCACCTCCGCAGTCAGATTTCATTTGACACGCATATAAATAAACTACATCTCGCTACGTTTGATGTGCGTACGTTACTTTGCTGAGATTTTTTGACAACACATGCAATATACTAAATTTTTTCATCATCGCTGTAATTTGGACTCGTGTCCAATGTATAGCAATAGGTTTACCCAATATTTCATGGTAAGACTTATAACAATAATGGATAATCGTGACAGTCTACGAGACACCTCTGCCTACGCTTTCGGGGAATTCCAGGCGTGATGTTATGTTACGTTGACCCAATTTTTTTTTAAATAATCTTTCTACTGTTTGAGGTCGAACCTCCTCTAAGAATGAAAAGGGTTAAGACCATAGTTCAAGGTTCAAAGTTCATAGGCCAAGTGCAGGTTGTCTTCAACTTCACACACCTTATCGAACTTTCTGGAGAACGATGAGATTTCACTGAAAGAGAAAACATCCTTACAACCTATAACCTGTTCTTATTACATCGAGTGTAAAGTGCATCAGACTGATTGCGTTATTCTAGAAAAAGTTGGAAGTAGGTTAAATATAAAAATTTAAATATCGCAATTTGCAAGGTACGAATAACTTACATAAACAGTATTTTATTCGGGCGTGTGTTTTTAATACGAAAAATGTTGGCTAGCAACATGAGTTTTTACCGTAATGAAAACAAAAGGTAGCTTCGTTAACCGGAAACGTATTAAAAACAAAACAATGTCATGTACATTACACTTCAACTTCATTACGTCATTTTGGTGTAATGTATGCTTCGTAAATACGACCTAAATGGAATAATTTTTAAATATATGAACTTATACTGTGCTTTAAAAAGCATATGTATTGATGTTGGTATGTCTATTGTTGCTCAAAATGGGATCTTGGGATTGTTAACTATGTAGTTCCTACGAAAGACTAAGTAACTATACTATAAAAATATTTTTATTTCAATTACAAAAAGAAACTATCAATCTTAACATAACAAATCGTAAATATTTCATTACAAATAACAT
>DWEE01003920.1:0-10105 GCA_018245755.1 Parelbella macleannani
GCTTCGCCGAACAAGACTAATGTAACCAGTGACTAGTACTAATGTTACCGCCCAGCCTTGGAATGTTAACACCACGGTGCACCTATTGCGATATACACAGTCGTAAATATTGTACAGGATTGGATTATATTCACATCCTTGTTAATATGATGTATTCAACATATTGAAAGTAAAAGCCGTAATGTACCGTGTCCAATGATGGAACAATAAAATGATGAGGCAATTTTTAAGACATTAGGTTACAGATTACCTACTACCTATCACTTTCAAAAGTGACATTACTGTTTTCACTATACTATGTATAAATATTATCTATGCTATGGCGACTGAACCCAGTTTCTAAGCCGTGACCGTCGACGGGCAACAACGCAGGCGGTGCGAGAAGCCGTGCTCTGGGATCCCAACCTTCATGCCCAGTGTAGGGATAATACGCAAAAACCCCTCAGGGGAGGCCTGTCTAGCAGTGGACTTAAACAGAGTGTTGAATGTGTTGACTTGAACAGAGTTGTTATAAAACTGACATATAGAGATTCTATAAGATACGGATTCTAATTATATTATTGTATTATTTAATAGAATACAGTCTGCAATATTTTTAACATACTTGGCAACTCGGTAATTAGCTACCCTTGATGTATACACACATAAACGTACATATTATGTAGAATATTATTCACATACTTAGGTATTGCATTACATTACATTAGGTAATACGTTAGCGACAGAAAACACTGCAGCGCCAGTCTCACGAAGCCACACGTTACAACAAGTTGGAATACGAAACGTGATCAAAGCGCTGATCCACGCTAACTTCAGCTGATTATTGGCACGAGCTTGTACTTTGTACATCCGAACAATAGACGTGTAATTGCAAATGAATTGGAAACACGTTGGCTTCTCTTTACAATTAGTAACATCATGTTACCGTAATTGCATTTGCGAAATTCCGTGGCGCCCTTTTTGTGTTATCGTGCTATAGTTTACCGCATTAAAGTTTTTAATATGAAGTATGTGTCGTTTCTTATAACTCTGATAATGTTCGTGAGGAAATCTTCACATCTTACTACTGTACTAACGGTCCGACTCTTACAGTCTTCGAGGTCGGTTGCGGGCGTCTTTGGGTGGCTATGACTTCTACTGACTTCCGCCAGCTTGTTTCTCACTCTGTTCACTTAAAAAATATTGATAATTTAAAGTAACAATCTTATAGTTTCTCCTTTTAAGTCCATTTCCAGGCCAGTTAAACATGTTTATGTACGTTAGAGGGTCCTCATGACTAATCTGTTCGTTTACCACTCTCTTCACACGCAAAATCTATCATTAGTATACATTCGTACATATCATGATTAATAAGATCTGTAATACTATTAAACGGGTGTTGTGGGTTCGATTACCGACCAAGATAAATACCTATATGTGTTAGAGCATAAATGTTTATTGCATGTGTATGAGATATTTTGTATGTATTTACAAATGTAAGCTTACTATTTAATTAAAGTCATTTTCGTAACCATCGTTTGTTTTATTACCATAAAGTAGAGTCTGCCTAGGTTGAGATCTGATAGTCCTGTTAATTATGTGCCAAGATAGGATTCTTAATACTGTTACTGGTAGCTCTCATACCGAATTTTACGTATTTTGTAAGGAATGTCTTACTCAGGCATCCTGCTCATCTAATCTCGATGCAATGTCACCGCTCTAAGTCAGGTACGATGCTATATCACGCGCTGATGTTCCGGGTAGAAGGGTAAAATGATTCAAGGTCAGAGCATTTCCAACTGATCACATCAACATACCAAGGTCATAACAATGTATATAGAACCTACATATATACTTTGATATGACCCGAGGAATAGAAGAATTTAACCTTTTATTTATAGGTTAACTGTTCATCATAGTCATATACTGATAATTATAGTTTAAGAGAAAATGGACAACACTCCTATTAAACTATAAATGTTGTTGTTTAATAGTGTCTAAAGAGATGTACAATCAGCAAAAGTACAAAGCCTGATTGAATAAATACCTGTGAAATCAAAGAAAATATGTTTTTTTGTTTTTCTAATAAATTTAGGTATTGTCTTTTATTTGTATAATTGCAACTTCTGCGGAGTTTCTAATAATAGTTACTAGTGACCAGTTACTGATTTCAAGAAAACTTGCTATCATCATCAGCAGCAGCCTGACTAAGTCCACTGCTTACATAACTGCTTATTCCTCATATAACAAGTCACATTGAAAAATGACAAGCGCTCTCACTAAATTAAAAAATATTGTAACGGCAGTGACTGTAATTTCATTGTTACTCTCCGGACACGGAACGAACACATTCACCCACCGCCATTTTCATAAGATTTTCCAAATATTTCTATTCGTAACTTCACTTCCCATTTAACTTCAACTACTAAACCAATTTTCATTCTTTCCACGGAGAGGTCTAAAATCGTGCGAAGTAAGCCAGAAAGACAATGTATTTTAATTATAGTTTAAAAAGATTGAAACAGGATGCCTGTACAAAAACTATTTAGATTTCCACACGAACGAATTCGCGGTTAACAAATAGGAGATTACATGACATTACTTCTCCGGTGTGAGGTGAATCAGCCTCGTATTTACACGGTCTTTTATTTCGTTGATATGAATATCGTATGCTTGAATAACCAAAAGCAGAGTGCTCATACTACTGACAATGTTTTCGCATTGATATTTCTTTTGTGAAAATATAAGTGCCCCAGTCCTCTCTTTAACATCGAATACGTTTTGGATGACCAGTGAACCGTTTAGAATATAAAAGGGACATATCTATAAAAAACGTAGATGTATTGTTCAATAGCTCGTTCGTTCGTAGCTTTTTCATTCGATAGGGACAAAATTTGCGGTCAAATATAATATACCCATACGGTTAACCCAGGATAGTGTCACGATTCAGATCAATTCTACAATCCATTTTAACAATACAATCCATTTTAAAACAGTTTTCAACCCTTAAAAGAGTGTAATAATTATCTGTCGCAGGTTCATAACAGTATGGTAGTGGCAAAAATCTGAATTTACATGATGAATTTGAATTGCACTCAATTAGTATTTTCATGCACAAAACAATAATTAAAATATTATATTATTCCAACTCGTAATAAAACAAAGTTTACAGAAAGACATAAAATATAAGGCTCGTTACGTATTTCTACATCTGTAACGTTAGACAATTGGAAACCCCAGTACTTTTATATCGAAATAACTTATATTACTGGGTATAAATATAGATGTATAATTATTAATCTATACAAAATCAAAAATATCCGCAAGTCTCATGAAGATCATTAAAAAATGCGAGCACATGCTCAGCGGTCATTGTTCCAGTATGCCTGCAGAAACATATGGATTTAAATTGTTGCTGAGGGCGTACCCGTAAGAAT
Source organism: Parelbella macleannani (assembly GCA_018245755.1). Classification (NCBI taxonomy): domain Eukaryota; kingdom Metazoa; phylum Arthropoda; class Insecta; order Lepidoptera; family Hesperiidae; genus Parelbella; species Parelbella macleannani. Next base: position 3,417 of record DWEE01003920.1, read on the forward strand.
AATTTCTGAATTTATCTGATCCTGTGGTTCAGTCTTCAGTCTCATCCAATATCTGGGTTTCACGGCACTCTCCACTGACATCTCGATCTCCATTTATGGTACTTGTATAACTGAAAGAAATATTGTGAGGATGCAAATCTTTAAGATTACACATCGTCTGCTTGAGACTTTATCGGTACAAGGCGAGGCATATATTTGACAACTAAACAGCAAATGACTCCTCATTAACCAGATTTTTTACATTTCTTGCCCATGTTATCTGTGCCCATGATATTTGTGACATAAAAAATCAAGTATACTGTTAAAAGAAGATTTATTTATGTAACGAATACAATGTTTGCAGGTATAAAGAAATCCGGCCCATTTTGTTATAATAGGGTAGGGAGAGAAATGTGCTGAATAGTACCTTAAGGTTCCGACACCTGCGTTTTCGAAACGCCTATCTATTGTGTACTAACTTATATTTAGAATGTATTGTATCATCGACACAAAGTATATTCGTGTAATCTTATATTAAATGTGACATTCCCTAAAATCAGAATTTTCTGTTTGAAGATAGAGTTAATGCAAATTTTGAATTTATGAGTACCAAACAAACAAATCGTAGACTGACGGCAACTGGTGTGGAGAACTGATGTGCAAAAGGTAGTGTTAGGGCAATATTTTGTTTAGAATTAACAACTACTTCATGGAAAAAGTATGTGCAATACTACATAACACCGAGGAAGGCAACAGAATTATTTAATGTATCTACATGACAAACATTATGTGTTAAAACTAAAAATGAACGTACAAAACTTCGAACTCGAAAACTGTCTGTATACCCCTAATATCGTCTAGGAATGAAACGTCATCTTTTACGCAACACAAATTACAATTAGATTTACGTAGTATTTCAAAAATTGTTTAACAAAACGCAACTCTTTTATAAAATATGCATGATGATTATATATTTACCGGCTTACCTCACGCACGTTTTATCGGGATGGCCCGACTAGTTTCGGACCTGTACGAGGTCCTTCCTCATAAGCTGTGATGTTCATCACACACCAGTACCTTCGACGACTCTTATTTAATTATCTTAGTGAAATCAGCATCAGTACTGGCCGAAAAACAGGGAAAGATCTCCCGCTTAGCAGCAACCAAAAAAAGTTTTACGCCAAAAACTACGCAGTTCAACGTTTGAATTTAGAATTAAAACGAATTTCAAATAAATTCGAATTTTAAAACATTAATCCTCTTTTCCAACAGTTGATAGCCGTGTTTATTTATTTTATCTTGATTTAACCAAGACCGTATTCATTTTTAAGTAGATTGTGGTTGCTAAGACGAAATGTAATATTAGGTTTATATATGTTCTCACAATTACACAAACTATTACTGTACTGCATATATTATTAGTATAATATTTGTTATTATACAAACAAAACAACTATCAATAAACACACGGAACCAAGTGTATACAATACACGAGCCACAGCTCAATAACTGTATTCATAAATATTCTATTAGAGCTCGGCGCCTTAGATGCATTATGGAAAAGGACTAAAATATGTAAACATTTAAATTTTTCCTTCGAATACAAATGCAGATTTTCGCGATACAAAATCTACTGCGTATCGACTGTTCAGTATTACTCTTTATCTATCAGTGTATTTATTGGAACGACCACCAGCGCCCGCTGAAACACGGCGAGGTGAGTCACGAATGTGTACCTGAACTAATGTTTTTATTAGCGTTATTCAACTGATAAACAATCTGCCGTCATGCAGTCCAGACGCTTGTGGCTCTGAGTATACAAAGTCTCTTCCATACGAAGCGACATACAGACAATTTTTTATATACTTACCTAGTCTAAGGTTCCTTTTAGTTTTATGAGAATCGATTATTACTGCTTTTTTACGGATATATTTGTACAAACTTAGAACGTTAAAACATACTGAATAAAAATAAACAGTTCACAAAGATATATGATGTTGGAGCAAAATTAAAAACGCAAACAAAGCAAAAGATAACGAAAATAGATATAAGAAAGACAATTGCAATGAAAAAAACGTATCAACACGTCATTAAAATTAAAAATACGGATTATCACACAAAGAATAAATATTAGTTTAATGTACAAATTTAATGAGACCACTGCACAATATCATATACCTACTAAACCTTAGGTCATGATAAATACAAACAAATCAGATAACCAATTCTGTTGTAACAAATTTTTGATATCGCGTGAATAACGCTCTGTGTGTTTCGAGCCTATGCACTTCACTTATCAATTCTTCGAAGTAAAACATCAATACACAGTGAGCTACATCCAGATAAAAACAAACCGTAAATTCATTTGTGGACTCGAACAGCCGCATCAATATCGATGAGTATTAATGTATGTATGTATGTATGTATGTACATATGTGTATAGAAACGTAGCGTACGCCCTCAAGCCAGATGGAGCCATGGTATACGCAAAGTGACTGGCAACAGTTGGATGGGAAGATGGTTGACGTGCTATCAGAGAGGCCTACGACCAAGAGTGGACATGAACAGACCGATGATGACGATGATATTATACAAAAAACTACTAGACGACTATGGTCGAGTCCTCGTGGCATACGTCTGTCCCACTGGCTTATACTCAAAATTACGATTACCAAAGCAATTCCCTTTTAACAAACATGATTTTATACACCGCATATAACAATAATGATCTCCCACGTATAATTAAAACAGAGAAAAATTATCTGAGTGATTGCTTGTTAATCAGCCCCTTGTTTGTGTGATCGTTGCATTTACTGTAAAATACATTACTAGGGCTTCGACCTGAAATGACTATGCTTTTTGAGGTAGTATTTTTTCTACCGGTAAATTTGCTTCAGCTACATTGCCCCGATCGATGACCGATTTAGTACTGATTTTACTCCGCCTTGTTGTTTTTGCACTGTGCTTTGTTAGTTATCACTACTGAAACATTTCTTTTTATCCTTCGGCCAGGAGAGTTCAGTTACCTGTATTCTGTACCTGTTTTTGCACCCAGCTGTCGAATCTTCAATTGTTTTAATTAATTCTGTGTTCTCCTCCTATATTCTCTACTATTATCTTCACTTTGTACTGATTCAAATACAATAAACCAAATCATACATTTCATCAATTTAAACACATGACAACGAGCATAACCGTCATTAAACAGGACAAAAATTATCATGAGCTTTCCCTACATTTACTATTCCATTTAACAAGCGCTTCCTATAATTTTATTATTGCTTAATTTTCATCTCCTACCCTCTTCTAATAGAAACCGTTTCAAAAGAACGTAGTCAGATCTAACACAAAGCCTCATAGTTCTGAGGAGAGAATCGAGACCAAAAATGAAACTGATATTTAACGCAGCAAAATATCCCACAAAGACGATGAAAATTGGGTACATCATGGAATAGTGTAGGCGAAATTCAAATTGTCTATACAGTTATACATATTTTCTAGGTGCCCATACCAATTGGGAATTCCTTTCTTAAACTTAGTCATTATATTATGTTCTTCTGTATAATGTCGTTCTCCAATCGCCTCATTTCTTTATTAACTTTATTCACATGACACTCAATTCCTAATACTCTTATTTCTACTGCACAAGTCTACTTTTATGTCGTTGTTAGCGTACTTAAAATACTCTATAGCGAATAAATAAATTGACCCAGCAGACTTCCACTCGGTTCTCTCTTCTTTTATTACTTTTATTACCAGCTACCGTTCTACCTTTAACATCTCCTAGTGATTACCATCCCTTGTGTACAAACGTTCTATCATTGCACCATTCCTTTCATAAATCATAGCTTTCGCCTGTCGTTCCTTTAATTTAAAGATTGTTCTTCAAAAGCACCATTTGTACCTGTTACCGTCTTCTATCGTTACTCTTTCAAAGATGCAAGCATTGCTTCGTCGTCAGGATAAGGAGACGTTAACCGTTAACGTTAACGTTTAATCTATATATCCACATTCACTTTCATGCTAAGTTAAGAAACAATTTTCTATAGTCCCACAGCTAAACAGTCGTAGTGTCTCTTCTCACCCTTGCCTAATATTATTTTGAACATGATAATATTTTATGATGTATTCCTTGACCTCAATAAAGTGAACAAATCACATACAACCGTAACACGAAATGAATAAACAATAGACATTGTGTTTGTGTTCACAATTGAGCCAATAAACAAATTCAACGATTTGTTGTCTGCAACATTATATGTACCTGCTTAATAAACTCAATATTAATAATTATCAGTATCATCACCATTATGATCGTCAACCCCATTATGATTGCATAATTGGTCGCGAATATCCCGTCTAAAAGGAAAGGGTTAAGTCCGCAGTCTTCACGCTGGTTATACCCTTATGTGCATTGCTTGACAAAATCAATATTAATAATGATCCGTATCATTATCATCATTATGATCGTCAACCCCATAATCGTTTCACATTTGCCCACAGATCTCCCGTCAGAATGGGAAAGTTTCAAGACAGTCAACACGCTGGTCAATACGTGCTAGCACATTGCATCCGCATTATAACATTCCGATTACTGTGTACACAATATCCATAAATATTATGACGAAAAAATTCATGGTATTATGTAAAATTATTTTAATAGTAAAGGGCAAATAGCAATATTCACATATCGATGAATTAATGTTAGTAGAAACAACATTTTAAGACATTTTACATACGAATTTCTAACCTCAATAATTCTAGAATTGGTACTATCATCACACCACGTCCATCACAGGGTACGCAGCGAGCATTGAATGCTAAAGTTCTCAATCCTTGCAAACTTATTGGTGGCTCTTCTACACTCATCCCTCTTCATACACGCGCGCCAGTCGCAAACTTCAAAGTCCGTTACAAGCTTTTTATATAAGTACTTACCGAATATCTGTACAATTAAATAAAATTATACACAGTATATGGTGATATTCAATAATGTTTATTGAAGCTTTTATAAAACCAAAATACTCGTCGGAGAGAACGCGGAAAACCACAACTAGATACACCAAAGCCAATACAAATAGAGGAGCGAATAGAATATCCATAGTGGACTTAACCTAGCGCACGTACAAACGGAAAGTACAACCGATGTACTTCATGTATTAAACCCGTACTATATCAATGTGGCGAGCTTTTTGGCCGGCCTCCAATAAAACAATCAGGCGTAACGTATTTAAGTACACAAACACGGATAAAATTTACCGAAGCCAATGCAGACGCTTTTTAAGCTCTTATTTCATTAAATACACAAACATTAACTCGTTTGGAGTCTGTTTGCGTTCTATGAACTTACTTTTGAGTGTGAAAATAATACTACGTAAGTGGGTGCCGTCACGTTGTTCGTTTCGACGTCAGCACCTCAGATATTTCAGTACCTATCTGTTAATTTATTTGTACCAACCGTAATTATTGCTGTATCTGCTGCATTTTACTGTTATAAAAACCCCGGTAATGTTTAATTCTCATGTTCTATTGGTTGCTAATACAAACTCATATAACAGACGAGTAGATACTCGTCTGTTATATAAAGCCAGTTACAATTTACTTAAGAAATCAGATCTTTCTATGGACAAATCTATATCACGGTTTCTTGGGTATAATAATTGACTCATCTTGTCGGTAATCCACTGAATAGTTGTACGAAGTCGGTAAATGTCTTGTTTCTCTATAAAGCGAAATAAATATGTATTCAATTATGTATCATGTCTTAAATAATTCTTAATTGAATACGACCTGTTAGACATACTTAATTTACCCACACACACACACACACACATTATCAGCCTGTCATCATCCACTGCTGGACATAGGCCTCTCCAATGGCACGCCACTGAGCTCGATCTTCTGCTCTACGCATCCAACCATTGCCGGCCACTAACAGCTAATTTACATTTTTAAATATATAAAAATTCCATTTATACTCTAATAAAATTCCAAACTACTTGCATTTGAAAAATCGAGAAAGAAAAGGCTTTTGGTTTGGCTTTGGAAAGAAAAGGCTTTGGCCATTTTGGACAATCAAGCCCGGATATAAAAATATCGAAAAAACCATCAATGACAAGTAACGCTTTGTATTGTTAAATATACCCACAATACCTCACTGAGGTTCGACGTAATCCATCCAGTCTTTTTTAGTTTTATCGATTGAATTTTTGAAAAAATTGAAGGATCAAAGTATTTATTTTTCTGAAAAACTCATAATGTTTAATAAAATGAAAAATTAGCTTTCCCAGGTTTTTCACAATTTATCGATGCAAGAGTTTAAATTTAGAAAAAAAATACTTAACATACTACATTACAGTTACGTTACATTTTATGTAGCGTCAGTATTTATATACAAATATTTGTAACTATTTTTTTTTTTATTTTCAATTGCATACTGGTACTCTATTGTAACAGCTTACGAAACTTACTTCACAAACACTAGAAAAAAAACAACAAAACAACTGGCCTGATATGAACCAATATATTAAACAAGTAATGTTTCATAAACGTATCTTAATTAAAAAAAACTAAGCTTACTTTCACTTATGTATACATTTATTTATTACAAAATTAGTTACAACCACTAACATATTTGTAAGGCTCTTTATATTATTTAGATATTTATTAAAACAGATACATGTTTTGCTAAATATCTAAATAATATAAAG
>DWEE01003921.1:0-10104 GCA_018245755.1 Parelbella macleannani
ATTATTGTCTAACTGTGCTCCCGCCCGGCCGCAGTTAGTTACGTATTTATATCGAACGTGTTCCCTGGGGAAACATACATTGCCCATTAAAATGTTGTATGTATGTACCTTAAAGTTCTACAATGCCGACTTTCCTAGTTGGGATTCAAATGAATCAAACAGGTCATATATTTCTTCTCAAATACGTAAGCTCCTCAAATAAGCGAACACGTTGGCTCTCATAATATCCGAGAAGGTATCGAATTAGCCATTACATCAAATATTTATATTATTATATATTATCAGTTGCACATTTATTGTTATAATGACATAGTTTATAATTCATTCAAGGTTTGGCGTTGTGTTTTTAGTTGAAGCATATATTATATGCAACAGAAACATCGGGACAGGTACAATAAATAAACAAGTTTATAAGTAATTTATTAGAAATGTTTCATGTAGTGTAAACAAAACTAAAGTGGGCAATAAGACAGCTTTTGTAAGAACATTTAAGAGATTTATTATTTCTAATAGAGTAGTCGACCTGTTGAGTATAATATATTGAGTAATCTACTTAGGACACGAATTCAGTTGTGGTTCAATAGGTAGAATGCGCCGGATAAGCGGATATGAAAATGTTCTCTCGTTCATATGTGCGCTACACATGACGTTCCTGTAACTGTACTGTTCAGCGGCTGAAAAGAATCAAGGAGGTAGTGGACGCCGTAGACCACAGGCTGGGCGTGGAGTGGTACAAGGCGTTGTTGCTGATGGAGCCGCGGCCCGGCGTGCTGGTGGTGCTGCTGGATGGGGGCACGCCCGGCGCCTTTCGCGCGCTCGTCAAACAGGAGCAACGCAATAAAGGTACGTCCCACCGCGCTCCCCCGCTTCGCCCTCCGGATATGTACCCTCTCGCCCGTCATTTCCGCTCCTAACTTCCCCGACTCCACTCGTAATGACAATAAACAGCTCGCTTTAAACGTTTTTTCTGTTCACGATCGGCCGCTAATGAAGGCGGCGCGCTCACTTTACGACGATATTACTGTACATCAACCATTTATGTTTTGTTCCGTAAAAAGCTACAAGTGTTCTTTATGTGCGCGTAAAGCTCAACTTTATGATAATGAACCGCGATGTACGAAAGCAAATTTACAACAATAACACGAGGGATATTTACTAACCGTACTCCGGGAATATAGAACCTTCGCGTTGTTATAGTTCGCTTATTGCTTCTTTAGTTTTACTTTTCTTAGCTGGCGAAATTTTTCACCTTGCGCAAGACCGAGAAAAGCTTGCGGATTGTTAGCCAACCGCTGGTGGCACAGTTTATTGTATTCTGACATTCCCCCCTAATTGAGCATACGTTATTGTAATGCCAGCGTCGTAACAATACTTCAGGCGCACATAAGGGTTCCACTGGGTCCTAAGGAATGGGTTCCTAAGGGATCACTTCGGTCAGCCAGCGAATATAATCAGGCTTACAGAAAACTTAAATATAGCTTTTCTATTGCATTTTTCAGTGAGGCCAAATCCAGAGCCATTAATAAAATTTGCAGACGTGAGAATGAAGATTGAAGGACGATACATGGGCATGATGTGCTGCGAGGACCTGACGGCCTTCGCTCTTGCGCGAGTGGGCGAAGTGCCCCAAACAGAGCAAGAGTGTGAGAGAGCCGCCTCCGCGTTAGGCTTGCGAGGGCCGGGAGGACGCTCCTACCTTTATCTTAAGAATAAAGAAAGGGACAGCGAACTTTAACACTTTTTGAATGCACTAGCACCGCAATGCTACTTTATCCATGTGTAATTCCTATGTCAATAATAATACGTTGGCAATTAAAATTATGACGACATTATTATTATTATATCATCACGTATATATCTGTTTGTAATAGTGGACCCAAATATGTGCGTAATTTTTAAGGAATATAAAATATTTTTTCTGGGACACCATGATAGGATATATATATTATTTTCATCTTGATTCGACATATTGTAAAAATAAAATATAATAATTATACTCTGAGTGTTATCTAAAACGCCCACGCGTGATTGAAGTGAAACTCCGTGCTAATAAATATGTGTTGTAATATTTTAGGAGAGATTTCTATTACTTTATTTCTAAGAAATATGTTATTTTTCTTCGCTTTCAACCGTTGCCAGTAACTTCGCGGTCATCATATTACCCCACCGAGGTGGGGGGCGTCCACCAATACGATCCGAAGAGCTGCAGCTCGAAATAGGCTGATAATGATGATAATGATGGTGATATTGTCGTTAGCGAAGAACAAAGAGTTAAGTAATAAAAGGAAATAAATTTGCCTCAGATGGCTGGAATCACAATGGCTTTTTTTGCTTGAAACAATAGCTATGCAAGCGCTGAAATGCGCAGTGCAAGACGGTTGACAATTATTTAATGCCTGTTCACTAAAAGCCAACCCATGGCTTATCGAGCAGCTACGGGAAACAGCCTTGACAATAGATCAAAAGGTTTATTGCATAGAACTGCTTACATTTACTTGGCTGTTCAAGTCGCAAAATGCTTAACAATATACCTACAGGCACGACAGCGCCTTAAAAGGATCGTTTTAGTCGTCGAGCATATCGTTTACCATTGATATGATCTCTCTAACCTCTAAATTTTATTAAATACGTATGTACATATTCCATTCAAATTTCAAGAATTTGCAACAAAAAACCTAGTTTAGACAAAAAGTAAAAGTGGTTACTAACAAAAACAACAATTTATGAAATTTGCTTCTGGTTTAAAAATATTACACCAATTTTTTTGTGGCTAGTTTTCGTAAAGTATTATAGGTACCATTTTGGAATCTTAGTTAGTTGCGCCAATTTTCTAAGAAACTTGCCATACTAGTGTCCGTATGTTTTTTTCACACCACGATAATTGAAAGTTGCCTGAAAGTAAAAATCTTTATATTTTAGGAAAAAAAAATTTTGGATTGATATTTGTGTAAAAACTAAAGGCATTCTGGGATTTTGAAGGATTATGGTGGATAGCAGTAGGCACTACTTAGGTCGCTGATACAAAAAAAAAAACAGAAATATTTAAAAAATTGCGTTCATGGTATAAAAAAATATCATAAGGGGTGTCAATTTTCGAAGGATTTTTTTTTTGTAGTTGTTTGAGTTTTGTCACACTATGTATACGAATCGTATACACGTCTTTAAAAAACATAAACAGAACGATAAAGAAATTTAAATTCAATCAAACGTGTAAATCACGCATTCTGCACCGCACTTACCACCTTTTTGTCCCAATACTCGCTTGATTTAAAAATTTTCGTAGTGCTTCAAAATTTTAAGCCTATCAGTAAAGAAGTTTCATTTCAAAAAACAGTATAAAGGGAATCAAAAGTATATAGGTACTTGCTTACTAAAGTGTGATTCACAACAAAGCAAAGAATAATAGAAATAGCTGTTAAACTTTTTGAAGGTACTTTTCTTTGCTTGTAAATAAAGAGAGTAATAAAAATGAAATCAATTCACTCCAAGTGCGGATAAGTTTTCTATATTTTACCGCCCCTTCCGCCGGCCTCCCTCTGCGGCCCGGTAATGTTCAGAGAGTAACGTGCGGAACGAAATATCATGTAGTCCCAATCGAACTATAACTCAGCGGTCCAGTGCGGTGCGGATCCACACAGCCTGCGTATACCGCGCCGGGAGCCACTGCAGCGCTGCTCACTAATCACACTTTTGGAACTTCCGCGCAACGCTCCGCCGATCGTGTTAATAGCGCTCAGTACCCTTGGAAAGGCTATAATTTTTATAGGTATCCCTGTGGTAGAGTTTTGGAGCTAGATCTGCCCGATGGTCGAACGTTACGACTCCATAAAGCCTAAAATAGCCGGGAGCTTTTTCAATTTAGATTAGACGGACTATAATTATGTTGTAAACTATTTAAGTCTTTACTCAGCGAGCATCAACAGTACTATACTGTAGTTACACGATTACAACACTGAGCGACAACAGCCCGCTTTTTTTGTATTATTACTACAAGTAGGTAGTAAAACACGTATCTGGACAAAACGTTTAAACATGTTATTAAATAATAATCGTTCCGAGTGGACGATAACGCGAACGTTGCGGCGACAGGCTCGCAAGACGCTCGCGAACAAAGCGGAGCTAACTACAACGACCGTTAATCATTAAAAAGTTTTCGCGAACTGCATCTGATAGCCTATTGTGATTAAAGTTCGCAGCGCGGCCATTCGAGATTCCAACTCAGAGCGCTCCGGCCGCCCGCGTGACGTCACTAGATGGCCGCCTCTACCCCCACATAGTTCCAATATATGTAGGTACCTATATCACGGCCGAGATCTTACATTCAATAAGATATTGTTGGCTGGTACCTTAAGGCTTTCCATATCCACCCGTATCAATTTATTTTCCTCCGCTGCACACTAGACGTCAACAAATAAGGTTATTTTTCAATAGAAGTATTTTATTCACTCTTTTGCAGGTGGTATAAATGTGGAACCAACACAGCTTAGCGATATCTTGTTGATTTACAATATAAGTGCGCTGAATGTATACCGCACGTCCGTTCAGTGCGAACTGAACTTGTCATAAATACTTGAAGCTGTGCAGCGGTTACTTAGTGTCAAGCGTCCTTTTGTCATTTTACCTGCGACCTTACGGCAGCCCTTTCATAAAATGAAAACAAATGTTTTCTGGGTGGAAAGTTGCGCCGAATTTCCATTATTTCCTTATTCGGGCTGGCTTTTGTTTTTTTAAACGATGCTACGTGATCTTCAACGCGGCGGCCTCATTGATGACGTCGCGGGTAATGTATGCTTTTAATTAAACCGGCGCGCCGGGCGCCGCCTCCCGCAGCGATTTAACATGCCCTCCTGTAGATAATAAACGTCTCCCCTCATTTCTTTACTCTCGCGCCCTTCAATATACACACGTATATTAGATGTTTAATAATTTTGGACGCTGCTATGACACTATCGCGAAGTTTTCTTTTCTTGCTAAATTCAAAGTATTACAGTATTCCTTACGTGCGCTGATTTCATGAAATCAAGTTTAAGTAAAGACAATTTGAATTGAAGCTTCGTCTTTAACTGGCGTAGCTCTTGGAATGCAATGTACATATTTGACTTATTATGAAATTACATCTCCAATTAAGGGAACGTAGAGCAATGTTTAGGTATACTTCCTTAAAGTAACAAGTGTTTTAAAATAAAATAAATAATAGTCGACCTATTTGTCATTTTACTGTTGGAATATGGGTCTCCTCTCATATTGAGAGGGTTAAGGCAATAGTCTGCCACGCTGGCCAAGAGCGGGTTGGCAGACTTCACGCACCTTAGAATATATTTTTTTTATAAATTCTAAAGTGCGCAGGTTTCCTCACGACGGTTTCCTTCACCGTTAGCAATTAGTGATATTTATACTTGAAACGAACTTTAGTAAAGAGGTGCGCGCCGTGGATTTGAAACCAGCACCCCAGGAATGAGAGGCAGCATTCTTAACCACTAGGCTATCACTGCTTTTTAACAAGTTTAACTGCTTTTTTAACATTTAATATTTTCATTTATTTATTAAGGATCTAACGGAATGTTTCACTATGATCGCGCTGAACCGTAACGCCGTTGTTTCAATCTCCTAAACATAATAAGCTCGCTCCAAACACTACCTTATTATCTTTCATCCAGCCCCAATACCTTCGTCAAAAAGATTTTCTGCTAAAGCCACTGAGTCCGAGAACGGCACAAAAATAATACGAATCAGATAATAGTGTCCCCAGCACGTCTTTCCATTTACAGTATTCGGAAGGAATTCCTATTAGTAATCGTACTTTCATGTCTGTCGCGCTCGTAAAATGTTCTACGTTAAATGAATGTTTTTAGACCCCTCCCAACTAAATGCTTAACTCACCGTCTTTCGGAAGGAGGTAAGAGCAAGCGGACTCCACTTCTAGAGAACTGTTGATGGAACTACAAATATTGGGTCCTTATAATTATATGAAATTTGTGTTTTATACGGAGGAAATGAACGGGAAAAAAAATTGTGATGAGCGTTTCCGATTATCGTACAGGTTCCACTTTTCATCATACGATTCAAAATTTCTTCGTTATTGTGACGGTTGAGTAATGTGACGCAGCACTCAACGCGTGTTTGTTAGTGTGCTTCAATTAATTCATGCGGTACCCACTTTTCGAGCTTTTTCTCTCAGCCAATTTGTTTCAAGTGAATTAAAATTGTTTTGTTAAACCGAAGCCTGAAGTGGTTTGGGATGGATTCGCTTCCACATTCACCTTTAACTCTTCATTATCAACAAGGGTCTCCGGCCGACCACGGGGTTGGTTCTGAAGGTCAACATTTTCAGAACGTAAACGTTGGAACCAACAGCGTACCGTGCTTTCTTTTACAGTAGCTTCTCCATACATATCATTAATTTGTCAATCAATGTAGGTATATACGGTACCAATACCAAAATAACATTTTTCACTATTTTTGTCTGTCTGTCTGTTTGTTCCGGCGAATTTCTGAAACGACTAAACCTATTTCAACGAAACCTTCACTGGCAGATAGCTGATGTAATAAGGAGTAACTTAGGCTAGTTTCATTTTAGAATTATAAAATAAAGTACAATGTTGCAGTGTCCAATAACTGTCCAGTACCGAGCGTAGTCCACGCGCATGCCACCGCTGAGCAATAACTGAACAATAACTTTTTTATTAAATTCCATTCGGACAAAGTCGCGGGCACAGCTAGTGTTATATAATATTCACTACAATGTTAAAGTTTCATTTTTATATGTGGTTCCTTGCGTTTTGTAACGTCCTACGAGTAATAGAAAGACAGAGAGAAATTTTAACGAAATATTCAAATCAAAGAAAGCTTAATCAACGCCCGTAACCAATGTAATATGTTTGTTTCTTTGTGCCGATGTCTGGTGAAACCGCGGAGCGTAATTAATGCAGGTTTCATTATCTGACGATACGTCGCTAGCGACGGCGCCGAGCGCGCATTGTGCCCGCATATACATATGTATAACGTTTGTGCTTCCCGCGCACTCGCGGCGGGACTGATGGAGCTTAGCGTCGACATATCTCTCCGGTCGGTAATTAATTGTATTTCACTTGTACCTTGCTTCGTTGCCACATGTTATCGTTTCCAAATCTAGATCTGAAATTTGAAAAAAAAACGATCTGTGACAATGTTATATCAATTTTCTCATTGAAATTTTAAATATCTTGCTACAGAATATTAAACAATTATTTATATTGTTTACAATTTACGAGAAATTTTAAATAAAAATCATTATCTCTTTCATTCATATTTGTGTTGTGTGATTGCCGCGAGGGGCGAGTGGTTGCAAAGTGCGAATACTTATCGAGAGTTCCCGGGTTTGAATGAAAGGTAGGGTAGATACTATTAAATTTTCTTAGTTTCTAGTGGAAACTTCTAGCAGTGTCTTGGAGTCTGGATCTGTGCTCGGTCTATGGCAATAGGCTCACCACTTATTCCATGGGACTTAAACGTAACTGGTGAAACATGGCAGTGTACTACACTCCTCTGCCGACCCCTTCGGGGATTACAGGCGTGATGTTACATAGGACTTACCAATTCATTACTGTAATATTTGTATACTTGTTAATTACCTCGAACGATACTGAAAGGAGGCTAAAGTTAATAATTTTGTCGCGAATCATTTGTAGGTAGGTATATCGTAATAGTTAAAACTGTGAATAACTTTTAATGAGGCTAAAAATTTTAATTGAGGGCAACCCGTTTCTCGTTGAGCTGACGACCCGTCCAGCTGATGAGTACATCGAAAACGGTACAAATATCAAATGTACCGACATCGTGCTGTTCCGATTGAACGGTAAAATTTTATTCTCGTGTTAAAGTCATTCATGATTCGAAAGAAGGTACCTGAGAAACTCTAATTGAATAAAAAACTTTGTAGTTTAACTTTGAAACGATGCCAGACGAGCACAGTGTAATAAACAGCTTTTTTGTTCATCAGATTCCCGTTGTCGAAATCCAGTAAATCGCGAAGAATTTTTGCTCACAGTGGAATATATGAATTATTTATAATATCTACCTGTTAATAGTGGTTTTTAATTATTTTGTGACTCACGACAATCAGCAGGCGGTGCCGCGATCCAAACAATTTGTACTTGCTAGCAAACATAATAAATATTAAGGATGTACATATAAACACAATATTAAGGATGAAGGCTAAAGATAAATACACTTATAACAACGTCGAACATTAGGTATCGAACAGCCATTTATTTTGCTTTGTTATTAAGGCGATACACATAGACGCGCCGCAGTCGGCAAGAACTTCAATGATAATGAGAAATAACATGTCATAGCGAAGATGTGGTATAGGTACTTAGTCCAATAGGTTATAGAACATAAAATAGGTAGGACCTATGAACATGAAAAAAATATTTTTTCAACCAATCTATTACCATATTAAAACATTTTCTGCTTGTTTAAAATCCCAAGTAGGTATCAGAAAAAGTCGCGTAGTCAGCATAGGACCCTTATATAAACGTTGAGGTCAGTCGACGTAGCACGCTGCTCCACCCTACTCTCCAGAGGCGCGGCAACCTGTCTATATAACAACGAACTTCTTCCGATGTCCTTTCCTTTCTCAAAAACCTATTACATGTCATTTTTGTGCAGCATTACGACCGTTCTCACTGACATGCTTTGTTAGGCACAAGTAACAAAACAAATTCTCAGTTCGATCTTCTCTTTTCCTGATCGTGTAAAGAATTCATACTATTGAAACTTTTGTGTGATACACGTTTATTGTATTACTATGTAGAAACAAATTGGCAATGGACATCATTTCAGATGCCTCCAAAAAGGGAGTTAATAAAGATTCATGTCCACATGCAGTAAATCTTCCTTTAAAACCATTGAGATACAAAGGATCGGTGAGCCGACGGCCGCCGCGCCGCTCGCTGTACTTGCTACACAATAAATTATGCGCGCCAAATTTATATAACGTGCTATTGTGTGGAATACGCTCTATTCGAGACCCTTTATTTAGAAAAACGCGTCCGAAATTTGAAATGTTACTTTGTCCGCGGAGCAGCACTAATGCAGCGACTAATAAACGGGTCACGTTGAAGTTATTTATTGTTATCGCAACACTGCCCAGCAGCAATCCTCGCGCCAGTTCCATTCGATGTTTGGAACGTTCTTGGAGCGGGGCTAATGTAGGGTTGTTACGGATCCAAAAATTTTGACATCCGCGGGTACGGATTGGATTATGAAAGGCTCACATCCGCGGACGCGGATGTGGATTTTACGATTCGTTTAAGACATTCCAATTTTAAGTGCAAAGGGAAAATTTATTGATTTTAATTATGTTTTTTAAGCATATTTTGAAAACAAAGGAAATCAATTTTCACTATTACTTATTACCATATTAAGTCTATAGTTTAAACGTAATAAAACGTAACGCTTGTAATCAACGAACGGGTAGGCAGAGGAGTTTAATACACTCCCACGTCTCACCAGTTACGTTTATGTCCCATGGAATAGATGATGAGCTTATTCCCATACACCGAGTACAGATCCAGGCTCCGAGTCACTACTAGAAATTTTAAATTAGAAAAAATCCAATAGCACCCGACCCAGGATTTGAACACAGGACCTCCCGATAGACAGTTTCGCTTGCAACCACTCGAACGACAATTGGCATTTTAATTTCAGAAATATATTTCTCTCAACTCATTGTAAAACGCTCGGTTTCGCGGCGCCTTTAAACCGAGAGCGACAGGAGCGCAGAGGTGCTAGCATCCTTTCTTAGCACTGCTCTGTGCCGAGCGCCCGGCGACCCTGTGTTGCCGGACACGCCGCTACTCCACTTGTGGGGGTGGTGCCTCTTCAGCAGACTACCGTGTCCTTGTGTTCTGTACTCATAACTCTACTGCGTTAACATTCAACTGTTTCATTCATATAGTAAATAAAACTAAATATATTAGCTAATCTACATAAATGAATATATTTGCCGTAGACGGTCACTAGTATGAATGTTAAACGTAACGTAACGATAGATGGCAGCACCATCGCAATGTCGATGCTTGGCTGACTACAACGGAGCCTAGCTGGTGGGGAGACGTTGGA
>DWEE01003922.1:0-10103 GCA_018245755.1 Parelbella macleannani
TTGCTGTGCTTAGAAACAGCCGATTTCGTTTGTTGTTACTTTTTCCAAGTTTTTTTCATTCCAGTGCTAATACAAGGCTCTCTCATCCCATCTCGGATATATCGGTTATAGTTTGCCACGCTCGCCAAATGTGGGCTGACAAACTTTACACATCTTAGAGAGATTCTTTTATTATCGTTAACATGCATTTGTTTAACCATGTGAAACAGAGCAATAGAGATGAGTAAATTCACAAACTTGGTTTAATAGTTGACCGTGGCAAATTATGCTAAAGATTATAGTATCTTAGGTCATCCTGAGATGTAAGGGTCCTTATTACAATACGCGGCAACGGTACAATGGCAAAAGCCTAACAGCCATTATTATTGGTGAACCCTTTCAGCCACTTTATTTTAAACGAAAAAAAATGTGTAATGTAAAAACTAGTTCTAGTAACCATTTTGCAAGTTCAATCAAGGAACCGATAGCTTTCTATATATGCTTCAACCGCACAATGGCAAAATATATTCGTAAACCTAACGAGAAACGTTCATATAAGCTCACCCTTCGCTTTTGGTAAATAAAGACAACACAGACAATTGGGTCATCGGAATTGCCAAATACGGTCCGATCAGATCCCAAATATTTGATCACGGATATTGTTTAATTAAACTCAACAACGATACTCTTCGACCGTTCGAGCATAAATTGTGGGATTGACTGGTATTAGATATTAATGTAAGAGAGTTATTGTTAATGTAATTACAAAGGCGTTCCATTATAATCCTGTAAAGCCCGAAACTCAGACAACATCGGATGTTGAGTTCGTTACCGTCTTTAAATTAAATTTCACTTAAATTTCTGTCAATTGTCGGAGAAATTAAACAAAGTTTGTCTTGTCTTCGTGCTTGGGGGAACGGTTGGCAACTCGCCAATCGTATTTCTGTTTATTCTTTCGCAGATATCACATTCGGGTAACAATGTTCTTGTGAAAAAAAAGGTGAATGAAACGAGTGATAAATGGTACAGCTCTGACGGGTTTTGGCTTAAGAGATATTCGCGAGCTGGAATTAGGATTACAGTGTGTAACGTTAGCGAAGTTAATTAATTATTTATGAAGGACTCTTTGTTGGACTTATATTCTATAAACATACTTATCCCGGAAGCGATCTGCAAAATTCAAGTGAATTAATTTTGTGTATCAGTTGATTTCTCGGAAGATTTTGAATAAATGTCAAAGTACCCTATTAATTTCATTGTAAGTATTAGTTATACCCCACATATAAACAGAAATCCTTTAACAAAAACGAAAACCACGAAACCTGTGAAAGATAACTACACTGTAATATTCTAAAAATATTGCTGTGTAAACCTTCATTCTGATTAAAAAGCGTTAAACACTAATTGCATTGTACAACGTACGTTAAGTTTTCGAAATAACTATATTCCAGTTGCGCATATCTTTCTCCGAGTTATATATCGTTTGTACAGGCTATTAATAACCGCAATTGCATTACACGTCTCATTAACTATAGACATTAATACAAAACTTTGCGATTCATAAGACTTGGAAACAAGAAACTTGCCAACATCCGCCGCGAAGCGAGCTTCATTAGTATTGATACTAACTGTACGAATACATCGCTTATAGTAGAAAAGTTTGCACAAAGTTCGAATAAAACCAGACATCGAATCATTTCTTATTCTAAATTTAAAATTGTCTCGGCAACTTAAAATATTGTTAAACATTAACTTATAAAATAAAAACCTTAACTTATATTGTGTATAAAAGAAAATGACAATGCATTGTTTGTGATTTTTGTACTTACTTTTACAAATCAAAATAATGTTATAAATGAATGTTGACTTATTATTCATATTGGGCTTAGGTTAGAAAAGAGCGGGCATTAAAAGACCAAGACAAATGTTTCGAGAATGTTCTGAATGTTTTAGGTTTGAGTAAAACTTTATAGTTCGTGAAAGACTTTTTTTCTGAATGTACAGGGGTATTGGTTTCTGGATACGTCATTATCGTATGTCAAAGTATTTACAAATTCTACGGTCCAAATTGATATACATCTCCTTAAATTAATTAGTTTAATTTACCTGGTTTGATAGACAACGTACGTCGTCGAGACCTATTAAGACCCTATTATATTAATTGTCTTAGAAATAGACACTACGTCAAAATCTTCAAACTATATTTAAATGTGATGAGTATTCGAGTAACAAGTATTGCAAAATATGTGTGTAACAGATACTGTAATATAGTATGTAAATAAATTGATGTTTTTAAGCCAGCTTTAAGACGTTTGATGGGATTTGCCAATTGTTGATAAATTTTGCGCCTAAATTTATATCCTGAAATGTACATCGCTTATAAGACTTTCAAGACCCATTTGAAGCAAATGAGTCAAACACAGAGCCATAAAAAAACAATTTAGAGCAGCCAGCCAGGAAGTATAATCTTTTAGCGAAATGATCGGCCTTAATATCCTCATATGTTAAAAAGACTCATTGACAGGCAATCTCGGAGCCGATTACAGGGTAAATTGTTAATTCCATTGAAGCGTAACACATATAGGAAACCACGTCGCCCGCTCCGAAGGCTTGGCAGACGTCCAGTTAACGTTTGTGCTTTACTACGCCGATTATTTTCACTGGCTTCGATGCTGCGCCATTCAAACTGCTGGAATCGACCGAGTGAATGGACATGAAAGAATTTTCATGCGCATCCACCTATCGTAATGACGATCGTTTATTCTTTTGAGAGGTCGTTGAGGAGCGCGCAACTAAAAACGAAACGTGTGGAGAACGTTTTCAGCTGAACACTGTAATATTCTTCTCCTGAATAATCTATGTTGCAATTTTTAAGCGCGAAAACCTACAAATTGTACATGGCATTCTTATATCTAACGTGCGAAGGCCCGGTATATAATTTATGTTATGTAGACAATACTCCGTGTTTAATACGTGTAAATTTATTGTATGCAACCGCAAACTTAAATTAAACACAAAGATGTATACGATATACATTTTCATGATAAACGTTGGTCATTTTATCTCGCGTGTAAGAAGTAACAATGAAAAGTGTTCCAATATTTCGTTTAAAACCAATGCCAAGAACTGAAGTTTAGTACTAAAATACCAGAATTTAAAAGTTTTGTACTGTCAAATTATATTGTATCATATATTTAATGTGCAGTATTCTACGTTAATGGCATATGTTGTGTTTATGCATTGTTCAATGATTACATCCAAACCACTGTGATTGTAACGAATTTTCTAGAAACGTAAATTGCAACTATCGTATATTTATGCATTAAGCCGTCCACTATTACCGCGTTCTGAATTTAAAACCGCTGACAGCTTTTTCAAAATTCGTAACATTCGAAATAAAAACGTTCGGTACTATTCGAGAAGAGATGTAACACAATCAGTTCTACACAACAACAATTAATGTACTTTGTGGAATTTAAAACGGTAGGATTTGTCAAGTTTATTATTAAAACGGGAGCTTGGATAAACATTTCCATTTATAAAAATGTTGGATTGTCGTCCACTCGCTATGCAAATGTGGAGTTCATTAGGTCATAGCCACTTCCCGTTTGGCTGCAGTTTCGTGTAACTGCTCAACAATTCCCCATTTGCGGCGGGGGGAGGAAGAAAAATTACGAGCCAAGTAGACATAAATTGTCTTTAATTGTTGTTGAATTTAGGTCCCTTTTATTTCAAGTTGGACTTATTCGCCCGCTGTAAAACAAAACTGCGCATAAGTCACTCGTTATGTAGCTAACCTAATTTATGACGTGAATTTGTGGAAGCCAATTTTCCGCCTCTATAAGTAAACATTCAAAAGTAGATACAAGTACATATGTATGTTACATGTAGAAAGAAGTTTCCAAATATATTTCAATAAGATTGTTTTTAAATTATTATGTTTGCAATATTAAGGTGTAAACCGGCTAATGCTCCATAAATAACGCGTAAATATTTTTTTTAAATCTTTTCATGTTAATTCTAATTGCACTATTGTCTCAGTACTTACTTATCCCGACCACTAAGTCATGTGCGGACAAGTTGCAAGCAATTTGTAAAGTTCAGTAACATTGTCCGCGGTCGGCCTTTGCATACGTGGCCATTGGTGACCAATTTCTATGAGCGTTACCGCATTTAGAAAAACAAGTTGCGCATCGTTGGCCCCTGTTGTTTGGTAGATATTGTCAAACGTCGTCGGACGAGTTTAATTGGTAAAAACATATAGGCAACAGACTGACTAATCTCTACCCTGTATTTACACCTATTCGCATTGGTGCACCGTGGTATAGTCGGCCTCCTGCAACTGCGAAAAAGACACGTACATAAAAGTAAAAAGAGTCATAGAGTTTACTCAAAGATTAATAAAAAAATATTCTGCTACCAAAGACGTCAAAAGATCTTAATGGAAATTAAATCATTTTATAATTACAGCCAAAGCCTGTTATTAGGTTCTGTTATCAATCCCAAGATTGATAATACAATGACTTTATGAAATATTGCTCAAAGTTCGGATCGAATCTAAACTGATAATATTTAGCGCTTTCAAAGTTATCGACTAGAATTGGCTTAAATTTTGTAGGATTTTAGATAAATATGGATAGTTGAAGTTGAAATAACTTTTGCACTATTTAGTAGTCATATCAAGAAACTAAAGAAATATTAGATCTAACTTTCAAGTATCAGGTATAAGCTTTTTTCTAAATGAACTACTCTCTGATAAGATAATTAAAGCCATACAATTGGAACTATCCTAGTTTCTCCGTAAAATAGGGAACCCGTAAATTAAAAATTCCATTCGGTTGAAACCCACCGATTCACAACGTAATGTTTTCCACTAAAATCCAAAGGGGCAGATTATCATGAGGGTCCCTATTTCAATCAATGTAAGGGTTAGATTGATCAATATTAACCTAGAATCCTTTGTGATGAATCGATGGACTTCAGCTTTACATTTCACTAATTGGTCCGATCCTCGTAAAATAACATTCGTGTTGTTACTTTGCCCCTCAACTTTGATTGCGGTCCCGTGACGTATGAGATTGACAATTCGGCGTAATGGAACGTTAAGTAGATAGCTCTTAAAGATTAAGGAACATTCTAGATATTTGTTTGGTTACGTAATGGATCTCTTTCTTTTGGGTCCAATATCGGTGTTTATGTTGAACGAAACTTTTGATACATATGTTTCTAAGTTTATGTTTGTATGTATCTTTGCAATTATGTGAAACATATTTTTGTAATCTTTAATAAAATGTTCTTTATAACAGTGAATTGTTTCAATATCATTTTAATATTTAAGTAAACATATTGCGCTAAATGATGTATTCCATATTATTAAAATGTTTTGACAAAAACGTCTATGCTTTTACACATAGATATATGGTAAATTTAAATAAACAAAATATACTTTATAAGGTTTAAGTAGGTACCTACCTTACATTTTTACTCTTATACTTCTTATTTTATTCACTATTTTCCTTTGTCCTTTTACGTACCTTCTTTCTTCCTTAATAATAACTCCTGTGGCTTTTTCCAAGCGGTTGCTTGCAAGAAATCACTTTTAAGCGATAAGGCCGCCCATTGTTTATATTAATATTGTCTGTGTACATTATTATACTTTTCGTATGATGGTGTAAACAATGAAGGGTTTTCTATCTATGTGTCCGTATTTGACATAGTATATTACATCTATTATATTGTATTGTACATCTATTATATATCATATGTGTAATTTATCTGCACGATCCCTACAATTTCTATTATACCTGCTACATTGAGGTCACATTGACGCATAAAAGGATTGATAAATTGGTCTAATGGAATCGTAAGTGCCCAATCGAGGCTGATTGAGGAAACGTCCAATTTTCCTTAATGTAAAGATTACGTTCGTACGACTATAATACGAGCCTATACAAGGTTCAAGTCACGGCTTAATTTATTCAATACATCGTTTATTTCAATATTACTACTATTATAATAGCCGTATAAGTTAACGAACTATACATTCAAATAAAACATCTTCAGGCGCAATCAACACAGGCGCTTTCGATCTAAAATGACGTTTACGCTTATTTATAATCTGTTTATGCAGGAACGGCATCCATGTAATGTATTATTATTTAACTTTAAATATAAAATCTTTGTTATATTGTTTTAATTAAAGACATTAGGTATCTCAATTATTGCAGTAATTATATTGAAAAAATAAAGTTGTAAAAGATATCCGGCAGCCGTTTTGGATTTGTGGAAATGGCGGGAAAAAATCAAATGCGAATATATGAGTTGTTAGCTTGGCAGATAATTATACCATTAGAGCGTGTTAAAAGAGTATTAATCAAACCTATGTATAAGGGACCTTTTAGTACGATTTGGTTTTGGATGTAGTACCAATAAAAGCAGTCATATATATACGTAAGTTTTATGCGGTGCGTAACGTGTAAAGTACCTTTTTTAAATAAGTCGGTATCATAAAAATCATTATATAAAAATAATAACCTGAAATATTAAATTGTAATATTTATCACTACCTTACAAAAACCTTTCTTGCCACATGTAAACGCGACACTTAAATTTCCTAATAATAATATAGTGTTTAAATGTTAGTGTGTAATTGTTTTGCTATTAGAATGAATAATAAATCTTATGGAGCCGAAGTTGAAACACTACTGAGTTTTTAATAATAGTGGATGATTTTTTTAATGGATTCGTATTCTATACAAGTTTAAGACTGACCCTTATTACCGACGTACTACGTTACATCTTTGATCGTATTTCAGTGTTACCCCATCTATTTATTATGAGTATAGGGTAGCAGGGCTTGGCGTTGTTTGCGATGTTTAATACATAATATAGACGAGTTTTTTAATATACTGCACTTTCAATATCCACGGGTATTTACGATTCCATTTACGTATTTTAAGAGGCGACGCGAGGTGGCTATTATTACGACGCGTAACTATTTACGAGGTAATCTTATATCCATTCTGATAATACATTTGTCCATAAAAGGCGAATGTCATCATAAAACAGACGGCAGGCCGGTTATACTATCCGATGTCACGTAATACGTTTCTATTTTGAATGGGTAGTTTTTAAAAGCAGTTTTCAAAATTAAATAAATAGTACATATATTATACCTACATAGTAGACAGAGAACCAGTTACTGACATAGCCCAAAGGATTTGTAAGCTGAAGTGGCAGTGGGCTGGTCACATCTGTCGAAGAACCGATAGCCGCTGGAGCAGACGTGTTCCGGGGTGGAGACCGCGCCTTGGCAAACGTAGCCTAGGACGCTGTCCAGCTAGATAGAGTGACGATATACGCAAAGTGGCTGGCAGTGGTTGGATGCGAAGAGCTGAAGATCGAGCTCAGTGGCGTGCCAATGGAGAGGCCTATGTCCAGCAGTGGACGGGAGTAGACAATGATAATGATGATGATGATATAAATCGTTTTCGTCAGTCTTTTAGTATTCATTATTTACAAATGCTGAAACTATTTAAGCATCACCAAAATATTTCTATTTAAAATTTATTTCAACGTAGCTGACAGCATAATATTTATTCACGAATGTCAACGCGTGTACAGATTTTTTATTGCGTATCTTGGAACCAAAATACATAGCAATACGAATATAACTCTTCGCTGGAAATATCCTATCCATCATCACGTGAGATGACGGTGAGTTTTCATAGATCCGCAGGATGGTACAAATGATAAGAGAAAATATTTACGACTGATAAAAATCTGTTCGTCTTGAGATTTTACCGCAATAATTCTATTTTAGCTTCTGGTACAGACTTTGACGGACTGTCTATGTAAGCGATATGTAATTGTACATAGTATCTGAGTGGTTATCATATCGTTGCGTTACACCTTTGAAGGAGTAGAACGTGCACTAAGTATTAAATATCTCTGTTCTAATAGACCGGACATACCTCTACATCCATCATTCTCTGCATACATGATAGTTAATAATTAAAATAAAGACTAAACTATCGGCTCAAATTGCTTGTAAAGCAAGATTTTGTATAGAGGGCGCTACTATCAATGAAGTTTTTGTATCACAGATCAGCAAATACAGTGTAACATTGTCTTATCTTAGTTCTAAGGGTGCAATTAGGCGGTTACATTGAGCATACTCCGTTATAATTGAGTAATTTTTAAAAATATATATGTTTTGACAAATTTTGATTCTTTAATTCTAGATTAATATCCTTTCATGAAAAAACGTACAGATAAATAAATGACAAATAATAATTATCAACACACCGTGCCGGACTGAAATACGACTCGGTATTTGATGTGTTTTTTTAATTTCTAAGCCCCATTCTCCTCCAAGGTCTTTGCGCAGGCGATAAAATATTTTTAAACTATTTTTAACACTTCCCGAATACCACGCGATTCTGGTTTCGATTTGCGCAAACTAAAAAGCAACGATTTGGTACCGTCAGCGATTATCATGTCAGCGATGTCCTTGAATTTTTTCCTTGTCTAGTTTTTTACTTCACCCTAGTGCGTAAGTGAACTCGTTTTGAGCACAACAGCGTGATAACAAAATTTTTAACAAGTGTTTTGTGTTAATATCTAATTTTGTAGTGTAGACTTATTATGTCACTTTAATGTCTTGTAATTTTGAATTCTTAAGCGAATCTGGGTGTCATTTATTTTTAATTACTTTACGGTGACAATCTTAAATTAATTGATACAGTACAATATAGTCTTATTCTGGGATCCGTGTGAAATAATAGCATGATAAAAGGGTTGATTGATGTTGATGATGATGATGATTAAATTATCAATTGTAAATGGAACGTTTACGATTCTAACTAAAATATGTATATTGCAATATATTATATTATTTCATAATTTCGTATTATTATTAAACAAACACTACTGTCATTATTCTTACCTATTTTTCTTACATCAGTTCATTTAATAATATGATTTTAATATATTATTACATCTTTACGTCACATTCCTTACGGACTAAACAGAGAGCGCGGACTGAAAAATATTTTAACGTTACGAACGTCGTGCTACTATTATAATTAATTTCAATTTAAAATAAAATAACATCACGCCTGTAATCCTCGAGAACAGGCACAGGAGTGTAGTACACAGCCACGTTTTACTAGTCACGTTAAGTCCCACAATGTAATAGCTGGTGAGGCCATTGCCATTTAACATACATATTATAAATATTATTTAATAGCGTAGGTGGTCGTAACACACGTGGATCAAACCCAGCTGTGATAACACCGTTACCGGGTTGAGATACACAACTCACTCGCGCAAATATCCTTGCGTTATCGCTGAGACAACAATGTTTGCTCAAACAACAATCCGTTATCGCACAAATCCTCCGCGATTCGCGTTACATATTGGTCTTTTATTTGCTTGTGTCACATAAATATGAGTACATACATGAATATGTATGATTATATATGTACCGGCGCACCTCACGTACTTTGTTACCTATTCGTGATGGCAGTACTAGTTTCGGACCTACACGACGTCTCACTGAAGGACCTACCGTTTGTTACGAGTTACACATGTATGACGATGTGTATATATATATTCACGAGACATTTAATAGTATAATAAATAAATGTTTTTGTATTTACGTTTAATATAAGTAAATAGCTTCATATTTGTAGATAATAGTTAAGCGTGTCAACTCTTTAAGGATCGATATTTTTGGTACTGCGTGCTTTCTACCTACCCCGCAAAGGTTCAGGTGTGTTAGTGTAATAATAATAATAATTAAATTGTTGGAACGAGTTATAAAACGTGTTTTGTAATAACCATCAAATGTACATACTCGTATTTACTCATGTTAATGGGTCATAAAATATTTATAGTTATCTGGATAATTATGTACATAGTGATGTATACATGATATAATCTTATATGACAATATTTACGCAGTTTATTCTAGTATATATTTTGTTCTGGAATAATAATAGCAAATCCATATGTATATAGGAATATTATAGAATAAAAGCAGTATTAGCCTAGTGGTTAAGAATTCAGCCTCTCATTCCGGGGGTCCTGGGTTCAAATCCATGGCGCGCACCTCTTTATAA